>JADQWA010000269.1:151483-313983 GCA_018344505.1 Nebria ingens riversi | reverse complement strand
TATTTGTAAACGTAACCTGAGTTGACGAATATATTTTGGAATTGAATAAAACATTTTTACAATCTTAATTTAACGTAAAACAGCCGTTCGCCCTTAATATATGTAAGATGATAACGTTGAAATTACAGTTGACACCAGGTTGTCACATAAAATGCAGACGTGGTCCTTACAATGAAGAGTCAAATTAAGTTGAAGAATTACGCAAGGAAATTAAACGTGAAATAAAATTACAAAATGTAAAACGTCACTGACTAGCAGTTAAACAGACGTTACATTCGTAATTTAAAACATGAAATTCAAATGCTTTATACCTCACTTTAGTTTACTTAAAAATAGAGTTTTAGAGTGTCACTCCATCGAACCTAATTATTTCTCAATGAGAAATAGACGTATACGTAGTACAAAAGAGCTTAAGTGTTTGTCTGCATATTTTGTCGGTAACATTCTCGGATTTAAAATATTGTTTCATAAAATTTAAATATGTTATATACTTGGTTACGTGTCGGTCGCTCGCTCGCTAGTCGTAAGACCAACATTTGTCGCCTCTTCTCCTCTGAAGGCACCGAACTGATTTCAACCAAATTTGGTACACATATTGTGTAGGTACTCGATTGAATCCGTTTGTATTTTAAATCCAATTAGAGCTGCACTTCAAGAGATATTGCATCCTTCCCTCAAAGAGCAAGTCATAAAATAGGCCTAAACAGCTCGCTAAGCCAATGCTTGTTTTAGTATAACTTATCTATATTTCTTTTAATAGTATTAAAATTTAGATTTTTTTTTAAGTAATGAAATGCTAAAATACGGAAAACAATAGAGCGGTTTGTAAGACTTCACGCCACCACTGTAGAGTTAAATGAATTCTTATATACTACAACTTGTTATGACGGGTCGTAATTATATCAATTAAGTTACAATTTTAACCTACTTGACCTTTGACATAATTGAACTGACTTGAAACTTGAGAAAAATACATCCAATTGTATAAAAACGAGGGCAATTATTAAAATTTACATTGAAACTACTTGAATAATGGGCAACATCTTACATATTTATGACGAATCGTGACTTTAAATTTAATAAACTAACTCATGTAAGTCATAAAATTATCAGTGGAAACTTATGATTGTGTAACGCAATAAAAAGTAATTCGTTTAAATTGAAATTCGTATCGGTTGCCATATTGTCAATCATCTGTGATACATTGGATATATAAAAGGGCCATGCGTATCAAATAAAATATCAATTTGATTTCGCTTCAATAATAAATAATAAAATTCGATGTGTTTGTTTCTATATTCGTTTTTCGAACCAAAACCTTTAATTTAATTCACAAATGGTTGTGATATATATTTTAAACAAATATTATAGTTATCAGAGATAATTATAGACAATTATTTTTATAATTTACGGGTATTCGTTGAGAATTTATATCTGCAGAGAAATACTCCAGATATATCAATTGTATATAAATGTTATTTATATAAGAACCGTAATTCTCATCTGTTTTTGATATATTTGTGATTGTTTACACAACAAAAATAACCTATTTTAATTAAAAGTAAATCGTGCGCTCGTTTATTTTACTTTGAAAATAAGTTTCTACTGTCTTACTTAAAATGCGTTGTATATTTTAAAAATAAGTAAACAATACTTGTCTAAACAATTATACTCTTTCGTGACCAAATACATAATTTCAATCTTCTCGTACGAATGATGTGTTTCTTTACCTTTATGGTTAAACTGAGTCTTTAGTTGGCAATCTTTCTTTAGTAAAAAAAAAAAGTATTGACGCATAACAGCTGACTATGAAGTTGAATTTACACAATAACATAAACGTATTTATGAAATTATGACTAGAAAAATCGTCAATATTTACTATTTAAAAATATAAACCAAGGGCCCAATTAGCATAATAAGTTCAATTATACCATTATATTGCTAAATCTATTAAAAACAACAAATTACACGCAAATAAAAGTGCGAACATATTGGCGATTGATAGTATTTTAGACAGCGTAAAACACACTTTTTACGGTTAGTTCAACTAAAATATCCGTGGAATAACAAGAAGAAGACTCTTTTCAGAGCCACCAAATATTTATTAAAAGAAATTAGTATTTTGTATTATTTTATGTGGAAACGGACGAGTAACTTTGGTTATGTTAGCAGCATAATTACACTAATTTATATGAGGTAAAAAAACAAGGTTTCAAGGCTTAGTTAGGTTTTGAGGAAGGGTTTATATGTTAAATTAGCAGCGTAAAATGAAAACCGCAGGGAAAAAATAGCCGACGAAGGCAGTTACCCCTTAAACCAGTGCAAAGTTTAGGTTGGGTGTAGGAAATATAGAGAAAATACCCGTCGAAGGGAGTTGCATAGCGCGAAACAAGATCGTCGTAGGATATTGTTAGATTAAGTTTAAAAAAAATCATTTGAAATTCTTAAAAAACACACTCTAATAAATAATTTGTTTCATTTGAAATTTTCGAAAAACGCGCGTCTTTTGTGAAAATCAAGCAACACTTTCGGTGAACTAGCCTTCAACGGCCATTTTTTTTTTTACTAAACGTCAGATTGCCAACGAAAGACTCAGTTTTACCCGGATACGTGCAACAAAGAGCGTATTTATATATTTCCGACTTTTATAGTTATTCTAGCTATATAACTTGTATAGATCCAATAACCGAGGTTATAGAGTAGAATACGAGCTATGTAGCAACGATATACGAGTATAGTGCAGAACACTCGTATTTAGCTTTTATTTTCCGCGAGCACATAAACATCACAACGTCGGGCGAAGATCGTACTACTAAGCTATGCGTTCTTACAGATGCATTGTCTAGTTTTTTTATACTTGTTAGCATATATGTATGAGTCGACGCCTACATTATTTATATTTTTCGCTCGCTGTATTAGTATCATTTTCTTTAACAAAAAGTTCGCCTTTTATCGTCCTGAATCCAAAAATATATATATCACATATATGTACTTGGATGTTAATCGTCGCTCGCTCGTTCGTAAGACCGAAATGTGTCGCTCTTTCTTCTCTGAAGATACTAAACGGATTGATACCAAACATTTTTTCAGCCACCACATTTGATGAGAATAGGCATGAAGTTATGTTTGAAACCCTAACGCCGTTATAAAATATTTAATATTTGCCGAAACAATGATTTAATGTTACTTACGACATCTACTTAATAATGTATGTTAAAAATTATATTTAATTAATTTTGATGCGTCCATTTTGAAAAAGTATCACATTTTCGCTGTGTGAAGTTAGTTTAAAATATCTGTTCAGAGACTGGTTACAATTTTAAATTTCTAACCAACTTTTAGGTTTAAAATTTAAAATGTAATACAATCAACGTTGTATGGTAGACTCAGGTTCAAAAACAGTTCAAGTATAAATAATAAATATATCTACAATTCGCGTTCCACGGTCTATAGTATCGTTCTTGTTTGTAATTTAGGTATTTATTGATTGTTAAGAATGTTTATTATTATAAAAAAAATATTTGGGTGCATTTATTGCCGGGGAAAACACAAATCCAATATAGATTTAATTCTAGACAAAAGTACATAGATTCCATCTAGTCGATACAATTGTTGTACATGTATTAAGTCACAAACACATTCCTGAACTTGACGTAATGACTTTTCGTGAATGGTCTGTTGAGATCGACAAGTAGACACCTTTGATGGTAATTGTGATGATGTTCGAAAGGTACTTCAATGATCACGTATTTTGGATGTGAAAATAAGTATCGCACTAATACGAGAATGGCGTCTATGCTTTTGGGTAAAACTTAAAGCTCTTCCATCCATGATCATCTGAGTGCACACTATTCCCAATTTCATATGACTTCGAATGCCCAAGTGGCACCAGCAAATGCATGACAAGGTAAATTCGTTGAGAGGAGCTTATACATTTTCTTTATATAGGTATACATTTGTATTCTTACAAATTTTATTTGCGTTGGTAGTTGAATACTACACGAAAACATATAGGAGGAAAACAAAATGGCTGAAATATTGCCGTGAACACAATGACGTATTTTTGCTTTTGTTATACGGTTTATGATTCACATTTTTAAAGCTTGTTTTATATGTCTGGGTGGGTTTAATCTACATAAATTATTTTATTTATCTATATGTATTTCTAAATAAAATAAATAATATGTGTACATACATGAAGTTTATTAGAAACAATATAAATATATATTTTAATATTGTTTTTAAATTACGAAAAACATCTTAAGAATATCTCAAAAGATTAGGGCAAATGTCTAAGATCAACTTGGTTCTTTGTTTGAAACCTTTCTTCAAATGTAAATTACTTTAGAATTATTATAATGACTCCTGACAAATTACCATTTTCTGTATTACCTACTTATTCTTATCTATAGTTTTAACTATCTCACTTAGTTTTGCGATTAGTATCTAAAGTTGAACATTGAATACCTCTCAAGAGAGTGAAAAGAATCAATCAATTATAGGATCTTAGATGATATTTCGCGATGTTACGCTTGTTTGGTTATTCCGTCATGATGTGTGATTGGAAGTATTATTTATTTACTGTAAAAGGATATAAAATATTGCTGGATTAAAACTTCGAGGTCAACTGTCACGTACGCGCTGAACCTAGAAGCGGATAGCGATATGGTGCATCGAACGAATTTATCGACGAGATAAATCTCAATTTACCTACTCGAGCAACAAAACACCGAAACGCATTTAGATTCCTAACAATATATTTTATTTATTTGTAAATGACGGTGAAAAATTACTCCCTCAAGGATTAGATTGTGCAAAGCTCCATTGTTAAATTATCAAATATTTCTTCGTCTATGAACAAATTGGAAAAACAAACTTAAAATATTATTTATGGCGACATTGTTAATCGAAAAGCGATTTGTTTTTGGACACTGCAAAGAATTTCTATATGATTTTTAGCTATAGTTTCTCGGAACTGCGAACATTAGTAGATGCGTAAGTTAGTTCATTGCCTAAAGATGGCGTTAAGAGCTTTTAATGTATAATATGAGGTTTATTCTATAGCGTGAAAAGAATGTTGATTTAATTTGATTGTAAATTATAAATCTAAATAGTTTTATAATTATTTTATTTTTAAATTTATGCATGAATGTAAATTACGAACGTAGCTTTTGAGTACTTAAAGAGATAATTACGCTCTATTTGTTGGGTCAATTGTATAGTTCGGAATAGTTAAAGCACTTCGGATGAATGAAATACTGTAACAAATTGGTAAAATGGCAATTCGCCTCCAGCAAAAAAAAAACAATTTTCATTTGAAATACCTACATATAAAGTGAACAAAAAAGCAAGAATTCGTATTAACTTTAACGTAAATAAACTTCGCTAATTAAAACCAGTACAGAACTACTGCGCGCCAATATTAGAAATGAATAGAACAGAACAGAGATTTCATATCCTTTAGAACTTTTGTGCGCGTATGATGCGAGAAGCATACAACTGAAAAGCAAATGTGGAAATGAAGATAGAGATAGATATGTTTCGCATAGACAACTAGACAGAGATGAAGAGGTGTTATTGTTGAGGCATTTACAAGAACTCTGTGATATGATAGTGCAGCATTGAGAAATTACTCTATTGTTGTTATGTAGATTACAATACCATCAAATGCATTTAAATTCGTATTCAAACACAGAACGAAATATGTTTTTAGTTTTACAACTAGAGAAAATTATATTTTCACGAAATTAAACTCAAGAAGAAAACTAAATTTATAAAGTATTTTACGGACTTAACTCAAATATTTATCCTGGTAAAATATTTAAGAAACACGTAATCTATAAACCTACCGATCTCTTCTTTATCTAAAAATATCAAAAATGATAAAAATAGGTCGTCAGGATAAATTGGTATACCATTTATTGAAACTGGAAAATTCCAAAAGCGAAATATATTTTTAGAACTAGAGATAATTATATTTTTATAAAATGCTTTGTTTAAAAAGTAATTTACGGACTTAAAATTCAAATTCTTTCCTGATTGAATATTTAAGAATAGTTACACTATTGATCTCTTCTTCATTCAAAAGTATCAAAACTGATAAAAATAGGTCATCAGGATAAATTGGTATACGGTTATACCCTTTCTGGCAACTGGAAACAAAAAAAGAATCTTCTATACGCCGGGACAAATTTAGATATTACCGCGCATCATTTGACCGGTCTCTGGTTACGTTATAACCAAAGCAACCAACCATAAAATTTCGATATAGAGTAAAGAAAATCGAAACAACATTTCAGGATACATCCCACAGGAATATGAAGTAGTATTATTGAAATAGTCGCAAAAGGGAAAACAAATGCGAAACGGATCGGATAAGCATCTAATAGAATGACGAATGGAAATACTGATTTTTTTTCTGTTTTTGTTTAAAGCACGAGTAACTTAAATTTCTAAATAGAATAAAGAGACTTTTTGTTTGCTTCTTAAGCATACATATATGAGAGAAAATTAAAATATATTCTATTTATTAAAATAAAACATCTGCAGTGTATTGCACTGAACTTTTTTATACGTAGTCAGTATATTTTGTTGAGATAGTAAATAGTAAACACACTCACACAGACGGAATTCTAAAAATAGTCAGATTCGACTCAGGGAAGGTCAAAAGATGTATTTCCGTTAAAATCTCGAGTTCTCTTTAATTTATATGCAATAGCTATTAAACAATCGTTTAAAACAATTTATCGAACTTACAAACACAATTTTAGGTGTCTAGTCAAGTTAAGCGTCAATTGAAAAGAAGTTAACTTGTATTTTTATTTTATTATTTTCGAGAAAACGTTTCTGTTTCAACAGTTCAACATCGATTGAGGTTTCCATGTAATCTTTAAAGCTGATTTTCCCCAACTTTCTTTTCCCGTTTCTTTCTCCAGCTGTGTCTTTTCTGTTACAGTTGTAGTCTATAAGATTTTCTCTACTACACTATTAGACTCAACTAGAAGCAGTCGTTCGACGTGTACTTTTTAGTACAAACAAATAAAAAACACGCACGTACAATCAATTTGTTAGGAGAATAATTCAGAACAAATAGTGCGCAGTCCGTGATGAACTAACGTTTACATCACACACCATTTCATAGTAATTGTGATTGAAAATTGTCGATGATTGGTTTAGATGTATTTGTTGAGGTTTTATATGAAATAGTCTAAAGTTATGAAGATTTATGGAAATATGTATTGGTGCCAACATTTTATTTTTGATTTGGAAAGTAAATGGCACTGAACAGATATGCTAGTTAATGGCTATGTAAAACTAAAGTTTACACGTTGAATGAAAATAAATATTTTTGCGATCGTATATGCATAAAATTGTTGAAATAGTACGAATATTTCCTGGAGCGTTGTACCAAATCAACTGTGACTATGACAAAAAATATATAAAAGCATAGGATTGAATATTAAACAATGGAAATATATGGCAATGAAAATGTTACAAAATTACAAAATGTGTAATAAAAAGAAATGTATATTTGTGTATTGTTACCTAGTCAATCATTGCTCAATGTACGAGCAGAGCAACTTGCTCAGATAAAGAATAATGGCAACTATAAGGTTACGTGGTTAAACTACCAAGTAGTTTGAAGCGTTCTCGATTTAGATATGCATCCGCGCGTCTTGTGGATTTAGCGATCATATACGACTGTTTTTGACTACACTTTCATCAGTTTGACAATATATCTTGTTGTACAACATACTCAAGTACACCTTATGGATTTAACACTGTTTCCTATTTGTCTGTTTAATCAATATGACACTAGATTATCTTGATAAATTTTCATATTAAATGCAACACTTTTGCAATTTTAGACTATTTCTATTTGTATTTTGAAATATATTATAACGCATAATTTAGTTCATTTTCGGCGATTGTTATATCTGGATTTCGTTATCCAGAATAAAATAAGCTACAAATTACTTGATATTCGTATCATAGGGAAACCAAAATTACGTTATTCGATTAAGTTGCTTTGGCAGCGAACGAAACCACAACACTACCATGTCGCTGGAGCGATAAATTTATTTAATTCTCAACTCATTTAGATTAACAATTCAATTATACAGTGATCTAGATTCACAGCGCACTGCGTAAGATCATGAATTTTATATTTAGTTTCGCTTTTTTCCCTCTTACCCTTTGCAAACTTATATAAGAATAAAACATAATAACACTTAAGCAAAATGATCTAGATAGGATTACTGTATTATCATAGATTGATTATAACATATTTACAAAATAACTTATTTTGAACCATCTAAAAATAGGACTATATGTAGCTTTCACGCAATTTTCACCGGTGAAAAACAACGATCAGGTTTAATCATGCACTGCAAATATTTTCATAAAGAATTATGTTTACTTTTGGTGGAAATATACACTGCGGAAAAGCTCCATATTTTTATTTTTAAAAGATAAACAACCATATCCGTATAAGTCCTTTTTTATGAAAGTAAATAAGTACAGTCTTTTTCTCTTACTCGTTTCAATACTAAAATATTTGTGTTTGTATTACAAAAGAAACTAAATACATAGTAAAATGTATATTGTTTTTATTTTTATTTAGGAAACTATATTTATTTGATATCTGACTTTTATAGATGTTATAGGTGTGGTGGATTTAAAAACATTTACATTTGAGGAAAGCAGTTTAAATACATAGTTTTCGAAATAGACTTTTAAGAGTAAAAAACGAGACACTAACAATTTTTTTCTGTACGTTAGAGCTTTTCTCAGTAAAGTTTATCTTCTAAAATCACTACTTAATAGTATTATTACTTCATTGTACTACATACATGAAATATAAACAATATAACATTGTTAAACTTCACGAGTATGTATAAGCAGCTCTGTCTCTGCCAACAGTTGCTAACGTATTACTATTGACGTTAAGGGGATTTTACGAGCACAAGTTGGCTATAACTACGTTTTGCGTTGCCTGATTCGACGTATCGTTATTGTATTTTCTGTGCTTTTTACCCATTCCAAACACAAAGTGCGATTCCCCTACTACTACAACTGCTAATGTATATATGTAGCTGCAGTTGTATCAATAGGCCATGCCCCTGATACCTAAATTATACAGATGTACACATAATACTGCTGGTAACTGCTATGCATATGCATGACGACCAATATTCAAATTGGATTTGTTTGCTTTAACGATTAAATATCGATGTCTACAAATGCGTGTTTAAAAAAATTGGATGTTATGATTCACATTTTGCTACACGTATTACTTTAATTGTATGAACATTTGGGTAGGACTAGGTTGTTTGGAGTTTATATTCGTTTTAAGGTCGGTTAGCAAGTTTCTCTAAAGCGTCATTTACTGAATGTTTTTCTTGTGGTTGTGGATTTGGAACTAAAGTTACGGAACGTAACCACAAATAACTATATATGTGTAGCAGGCTTACATATGCAACGGATGAACTTGTATAAGGAAGTACGGTTCCTTAAACAATATGTTTTAGGTTATGGTGTTAACCAGTCACGATGATTACGTTTTGGTATTATTATATCCATTACGTATTCAACATTTGATTGCTTTTTTGACCTTTATGTAGAAATTTATTTGAATATATTTTATATATAGAAAATAAATTAAACATTGCAATTTATATTTCATATTATAAAATGTAGAGTAGGAAAATATATAACATATAATTATACTAGCAATACATTAAAATAATTATAATAATTTAAAAAAGCTCATTTCGTGTGTATCTATTCAACTGTGAAAAATCTATAATTTATGGCGTGTGTTACTAAAATATGTAATATTGTTTTGCTCATATTTATTTTGTTCACTTTAATTGCAAACTGAAACAAATTTTGTTCGTAAATTATTTAATTTAAAATTAAAAATAACTATTCACCTCCCTATATTCCAATATAGCAGAACAAAGCATTTTCGTTTGTATAATTATACAAACACTTTATGTGCCGTACTAAAAATGAATATGATCAATAATTTTAATCAACAAAAGGTTTTACGAATAATTTAAACTTCACATATGTCTACGCTGTGTCCCTTATAGTGAATTTTAACTCCAAACATAATCTAACGTATATAATATAATAAAATCAAGATGGTAATTTTATTCAAAAATTAAATTATTTTACGAACGCTGCTATAATAAGATCATGCAAAATAATTTCTGATAATCACATTTTAAGTATATTCATCAAAACATTTGTACTGAAAATAGATTTTCAACTCTTACCTACGTAAACAAATACTGTACTGCTTTTGAAACTGTAGTATGACAAAAAATCGAAACAAAAACTGATACAAAAAAGTGTGACCATTTATGTCACAGTATTACAGTATGGCGTAAAATTAAAACAAAGGTACACTAAAAACAAAACACGCTTACGAGAAACGCGCGGGACTGAACAGAAACATGTTCTATAGATAGTCAGAGCGACACATAAAACAAAAAACAAAAAGGAATATTGCGAAGTGAAATATAGACAGAGACGTATTCGTTCACTCACTTATTCAGCTATATGCAATTCGCCTCTCATGACCTATTTACAACATTTCTGAAACTATTAAACGAATCAAGCATACATAT
Source organism: Nebria ingens riversi (assembly GCA_018344505.1). Taxonomy (NCBI): domain Eukaryota; kingdom Metazoa; phylum Arthropoda; class Insecta; order Coleoptera; family Carabidae; genus Nebria; species Nebria ingens. The sequence goes on along the minus strand of JADQWA010000269.1, from coordinate 303,346 downwards.
ATAAAATAAAACTTTTTTTCCTGAAACTATTTTTTCATTTACAGTTTTCTCATACTGGTCACAAGTACTTATTAAAATTAACGTGTACATTCCTATATTATGTGTATATGTATATATATACAAGATAAATCGATAAATTCACTTAATTTGAGTAATAAATACATATTAGTTTTGTATAATGCAATAATTTTAATTAATTTTCTATGATGAGCAAATTAAATTTAAATATGTTTTATTAAATTTCTTATATAAATTTAAAAACGTTAATTACGCATGACATTTAAAACAGATTAACGAATATAATAAGTAATTTGCTTAGTAATAAAATATTGAAAAAACTTCATAACTGCAAGTGACATTTCAGCAATTTATTTACAATCTACCGCTGAGACAGTTGAAATAGTATACTTGTCAACAAAAACGATACAAATAGATATATTTGACATAATAATTAGATATTTCAACCAACTGTTACTGTTCTAGAACAATTTCATTATATTCTTGAATATAGTCAATTTAAAATATATGTTTGTATCCGTTACACGAAATGGTATAACGGATAAGGGATGTTGTGCGAAGAAGAAGAAGAAAATAACGATGTGTATTGTAGTAGTATTAAAAATAATACAGAATTAAACTATTGAAAGCTGATCAATAATGATGGTTCCTATTCTTCTTTTGTTATGCTAATGAAAAGCGATAGTGTCTTGAAATTTGTTGAATAATAGTTGTAAGAAATTAATTTAAACGCCTAGATAGTTTTATTTATGTAATTAAACGCGTCTCATTTAGTTGCAAACTTGATAAAGCATCTATTAAAATTCTCTTTTTGTTTGAGTTCGTCTGTTTTAAGCGTTATATTATATTTACATAGGTATATGCCAAGTCACACCAGACCATAACTTCTAATATTTACTGAACACATCCTGGATACGCCAGTGGTTGTGAATAATTTATATCACATTTGAGCCTTTTATTTTTAGCAGATGCATATCCTCGTAAAGCTTCATCAAATTTGAATGTGTGAAGAGTGGCGCATTTTCGTTACAGAGAAAACCTCACACTGTCAACACGAATGAAACTCACCAAATAATCTTTTAAAACATCAAACTGTTTTCGTTATATACATACATATATATATATATATATATATATATATATATATATATATATATATATATATATATATATATATCCATCAACATCTAACAGAATTTATGATTTCTCATAACGCATATTACGTAGGTTTATTAAGAAATAACATTTTATTACATTTTCCATAAGCACAGCGTGGCTCGTCTCATCTGGCATTCCAGACACGCTGGAAACCTGGCTAATGTGTATCCATAATTAGGTAGTGAGAAATAGGCTTCTACGATTGCCAGCATCTCTTATAAGTGCAGGATAGATCTAACTAAACCGTACGGATGCTTTGTTTAAACGTTGTATATACTATACAACACAAAATAGGTTTGTTGTGGTCTCTGTTGGAATGAGGAGCTGAACACTGGATGTATTTGTAGGCAATGATTAAGGACCAGACACCCCGCACCGGGCAAGAGTCTGTTTAGTTAAATTTGAAGAGTGACTGAGACGGATTTGCGTACTTTGAAGTGTTAGACTGAGAAATGAACAGTCAACTAACATGCTCCATTCTCAAAGTTCTGGATACGAAATTTCTCACTCCATCCATGCGCCTGTGTTTATGTTCCTTGTCATATGATCACTAGTAAAGAGGAGTACGTTTTCATTGCGTATAAGAGCATATATAGATATGTCAGGGTAATTTAGAAAATTAATGAAGAGGGGCTTAATTAGATTTTTGCAATTGAAGATTCTCCGGAAACAATAACTAATTTATTAAAAATGAGTATATTTTAATATCCTTCCTATCTAAAAACATTATATACAAACTACGTATAAAAAAGTCCAATGCAAGACACTTATTTATATATAATGTAACAATCAATTTAAAATTGGGACCGTTGGTGCTGTCGTTTACAAGAAACTTCTTGAACCACAATGTAATTGCAATTAGGCTTTGGTCAGAATGCATCACTGACTCGACATTTCCATTAAATTAAATAAACTTCACATGCACTCCTGGTGGCCATGCAAGGAACTTGACTGAAAGCTGCACAAGCAATTTCGGTTAGTCAACATATTCAATAACCCACCAAATTCCCAGAAAAGTAATTTCTCATTTATGGTGATATGAAAAAGTTTTTACTTTTATTCATCAGGGGTCCGTACATCAGAACTTTTCGTACACACTGTACACGTCATAAAAGAGAATATGTCGTGTTTTCGTTTTCATTTTATGATCATACGGTTGCATTTTTCCAGTTATGCTTTGTATACGGTTTTATATATTTTTATTTTATGCACACATCTTCTATTTATGGCCACGCCGTCAGTTCCGATTTACGTGATCATGTTTTGGTTGTTAACTCATTTAGATAAGTTCTTCGACCCTACAAGATAATGTAATTGGGACGCCATCGAAAAGGTGAATTTGCGTCACGAAATTGCTAGTTGAAGATATAGAACTTTAAATTTTAAAAATCTCTTTGTGCAGAGTTTGTTAATGTTGTTAAACATTTAAGCGCACATAGCATCTATCCTTGTATGTTTGATATTTTCCAAGATAATTCAGATCTTTGTTTCTGCCAACTGTTCGCTTTTCTTTATTTATAGACGCTTTTAAAAGAATTAAGAAATGATTTTGTTGCTTGACTGTTATTTATTCTTTATGTCTATACCTTTTATTCAACTTGATTTTCTATAAGGAAATTGTGATATTTTTATGACAGATCAATTTGGAAATATTGCGTAATATCAGTTGTCATTTGAAAGTTAGAATTCTCTTAAGATTATTACCAAAGCAAATACACAACGTCAAATCAGTATCTTCATGTCACCTTCAGGCTGGTATATAAAGCCGGGCTTACGAAGCGCTTTTGCTACATACACCACATTGTTGTCCTTTACTTTTCTCACTAGACAAGACACACAGACAGTTCTCGCTCTTTTCGAGTAGTTTCGCTCCTCTAAAGTTTATAAAATGAAATTTCGTATAGTAAATTCATTATTTCTCATGAGTCTTATAATTGGAGGGTTCTGTTCCTGAACGACAGAAAAATGACAAAAAAGCAGCCAGACAATGAGATTGTTTTCTGTTCCAGAAACAACCCATCGCGTTTTCGTATCACTGTTTTCACATTTTTAAAGAAACTTGCCTTTTCTGAGAACAGTAACAGTTGATACAGGTTGAGCTAAAGTTCTGACAGACATCACAATTACGCATTCAAACATCACTAAGTTTTATATATTCAATTTTTATTTCCATTGGGCTACTAAAGTTTTTTTTTCTTGGCTGTGTGTGTGTGTGTTTGTTTGCGTGAGCGCTCTACAGCCAAAACTGTTGAAGATAAAATGATGAAAATTTAAACTTAAGATTTGTATATGGTTCACAAGAAAAGTTCCTATTTTTGAAAAGAATATTCAAACCGGAAGTACAGATTTTCTCTAGTCATTTTTTGCGGTTTCTACAATATCAATTGTTTAACAAAATAGACTAAAATAATTTGGGATTTAACATCAATTATACAAAATAAATTGAGAGAGAGCAGTGTTTCTAATAAACTAACAAGATTTTTTTAAAAATATTTGTATGACACAAAAATATAATTGAAGTATAATTTGATATCCGAGTTGTATGTTTGCATAATATATCTGACTAGAACGAAATTATCTTATTTAAAACTATAAGTACACCAAGAAAACATGTGAAAAAAGAAAAATGAGTTTGTATTCTAACTTACCAGCTGAAAAATAACACAGCCGTACTAAAGTGACAGGCGGGTGTTTTATTATTCAGGAGATAATGTCGTATATTTGTTATGTAACATGCACACCACAACCACAACATCGTACTGTTGTGCACCCTAGTTCTAAGAATTGAGTCTCTAAAATCGTTATTTTCGTTGATTCAAATTCGTCTTTTAACTGTTTTAAACAGTGTTTATAAATAAAATAGAGTACTGAGCACACCTATAGGTTTTATATTCTACGAAATACTAATACGTGGTTGCCTGTTTGTCGACCTTATCGAGATATAGTTACAAAGCTAACGGGCAGGTAGTAGTTAATACGAACTTTTGATGATAAAAACTTGAAATTCTTACAAATCTTGTATAGTTAAAAATCTTATATGTAGTTTAGACTGTACTGCTGTCATGTAAAGTATAGGTAGCTTAGAATAACGTGTAATTACGAGGCTTAACTAGTCAACCAAAATAAACTTGGGCTTTGTTCTGGTTAAAATGTTTTATGCATACACATAATGTGATCAGCAGATTGCTTGTTGACCAGATAAATATTCAGTCATCCATGTCGTAAAAAATAGAGGTCTGATTGACACACAATTTGTTTGTTAAGTGGAGTGAACATATTTGGATCAAAGTATGTTTTTGAAATTATTCAATTGTAATATAATACCAATCGCTGATCAATTGTGCATTATAATTTTGTTTACTAAAAAAAATTACGCAATTTAAAACCGCCAGCGGGCTACAGCGCCAGGGAAATAATATTCCATCAAATTTAACATGAATCCATAAAAATATAAATAAAACTTAAACATTAGTTATATACCACAAATAAAATGTTTGGGATGTCATATAACTGTGGTAAGCAGTGATATGAGCGGTAATAAAACCAGTAGTACTTATATTCGGTCATCAACCAATACGGTTATAGTAAAATGGTGCAACCAGGTCACAAAATGACGTAAAATGACGCATATCTCGTCGGATATTGGATGTCTTTTCTGACTTTCAATGCTGTTTTTGTCGTTTTTCTTCTGCGAATTATTTCTTCTTATCACGTATTGCGAATTTTCGTCGGGTTACGTGCAATTTTCTACCCCAATAAATTCTTCCTGCAATCATCTATACACCTCATTCCTAGTAACGTACTTATATAACTATTGATCTGAATATCTTATCAACATGTTTAAGTACCCATCCTTTGAATTCGAAAACCTTTTTGATATTTTATGATGTGTGAAATTTTGAATCATACATATATAGATATTGGCTGTTGAAATTTTCCATGTCGCTTATAAAATATTTTCTGATTTGAAAATGAAGTGATGAAAACGATGATTAACGAACAGGCCCAATTATCTACGATCGGTGTTATATTATAGTATGCAGAAAATATAAATATTACTAGGGCGCCCGTGGTCTAGTTGCTAACGCTTCTACCTCATAGTAAATGAACTATGAAGTTTGCCTAGTTCGAATCCTGCCTAAATTGGATGGAACTTTTCACCTATGATTTATTTCAGTAAAACGATACGCCGGCAGGATTTTTCAGGGTATTCCAGTTCTCTTGTCTATGGGCCATTTCATTATAAATAGGAAACACACACATATATGCGACTAGATAATTTCAGAATTTCATACCATACAAACAACACAGGCTTTCGGTTAGGCTAAGCTTTAGGTACACTAGTTACGGCACAACACGCTGAAGAGGGAATATTCCCTATAGAGGAGCACACAATAATAATTAATACTGCTTATATTATAACGACTGATTGAACAAGTTTCATTTAATAACTCCATTCAATACGTTCTGCAGTGTGATAGCAGCGACATTGACGATATTGCTTGTAATTGGCAAGAGTCTGAAATAAAAGTGGAAAACGTTGTAGAATCTTGCAGTTTATAAATGTGTAGGGAATGTTTTTTCTGTGTATTCCAAAATAAACATGGATTCGATTTTATAAGTGTACATATATATATATATATATATATATATATATATATATATATATATATATATATATATATATAACAGGAAAAGCAATATTCGTTCGTATTTACTCTATAGAACTTAATTTATGCAAAGCATTCCCTGAAGCATTGTACCGCGTTGTGTAAAGATATTTATTGTTTCGTTTTTGGTAGTGGCAAGCCTATTTTATCGTACGACCGTATACTGTATGTACGTCGTTACTTACTCTATCTGTGTAATATGTTGAACTGAGACTCAGGATTCCACCCAAAACATAAATATCAAATTTATTCGACATTATATTACAAAGGGGTTACAAAGGGAATTAAAACCTCAAAATTTACCAAATTATTGTATATGCTTAATTCTATAGGCTCAGCCAACAATCAGATTCATTTCGTTCCATTGCAAAGCATATATCAATCGAGCGATATGAAATGTTTTAAAATGTATGCACAACTTTATGTTTCCCATATACAAAATTGCTCATCTGGTTCTGGAATATACTGCGATTTGTTTTATGTTAGTATTTACATAAGTAAGCTTGTTCTGATTTAATGTGGTCTTGAATGACGTCATTACATCTATCCATGAAGGTGTGCTAGCGCTATCCCTGTGTTTAAAATACAACCCCTATGGTGCATGAATTACGCGACTATGATGTATAGTCGGACAATAATTGTATTTACGGAGAAACGATGACTGGTGTGGGGACAAAACTACTTCATCCGAACATGTATGTCGTTATTTAGATTGCTGTATGTAGTATAGAAGAGCTTAAGTGTTCCGTCGTTTGTCTATAAACTTCAATTTGCATATTTTACATTAATATATTGTTTGTATGTGTATATATATATATATATATATATATATATATATATATATATATATATATATATATATATATATATACGAGTATATATATATATAAAAGCTTCTTTTTATTTTAGTTTAGTATCTTTAGCTTTTAAATTAACAAACATTCATATCGTATAAATGTATTAGAATTTCAAACATGATATTAAAACTTTGAAAAATAAAATCACTTCCTCTAGTAGAAATCTCTTCTTGTATACGGAACTGTACAACTATTGGGTGAATCGTGTGTAGGAAACTCACTAAAGCTAGGAGAACTGTCAGTAATTTTAAGAAAAAGCATTATAGACAAAGTCACGTTTTCATTTTATACGTCGACAAGAAAATCTCTCACGTAGAAACAAAGGATTCAGTCAACGCAATCACTACTAAAAACGACAATGATTTATTCTGAGGGGCCGTGCCATTTTCAGTGAATTTAAATTCAGCTTTACCTTTAAATAATAATGAAATTCTTTTTAAATGATTGCTATATTTGAATACCGAAGTTTATCTTTATTCAATCATTTTAGAATTAAATTAATAAACATACTGACACATTATTTCTTGCTTTTATTGTATATACGAAACGAATCTTGAATATTTATATCAAAAAATATTTATAACGTAAAAGTAAAAATGTTTTCATTTTGGATATTCAATACGCAAATCTGTACAGATTTTGGAAACTTCAAAACTTCCACGTGATGGCTTCTTAACATGCACAAATGGTTCTGACACTATATAGAACGGATAAAGTTCACCATACCGTTGTTATAGGAGCGGACAGTTTATGGACTAACTTGTGTCGGTTTTATCATCAATAATAAAATAATTTAACGAGACGTGATGTATTTTGCCAATTATATTTTATTATAATTAAATGCGTATGTTGCTAGTTTCATCATATATGTTTTAATTTTATTCCACTAGTTTTCCTTTTGTCTAGAAAATCATATTCTGAGATAAGATAAACTCTATTTTAATAGTGATTAGTAAAGTATCTCAGGGATATATTATAATCCTAGTATCCGTGCATTCCACTAATGAATACTTAACGACAAGTTCACCAACTTCAAATCAGTCGCTAATTTTAATGGTTGAGGACATAGGCGAATATACGAAACTATATAGTTTACAATAAAGGTTATTATTTAGATAAATAACAATGTTTGATTTAGATTTTTTGTTCTTTTTACTTTTTATTCCTGTGTAGAATCCAGACTTTATTCCTTTACAAAATAGTGAATACATATACATACAAAACTTCATGTCTATTTCCATTTAATAAGGTGGCAGAAAACTCTTTTCATCCATTCAATTTCATTAAAAATTATTGACAACTTTTCTTTCACACAATTATTCTCAATCATATTTATGCACTTACTCCGCGGAGGACCCTGCATTCTCACACCATTTCAGTCGAAATTCTTTCAACATGACCCTACCATCTCATTTGGGTCTTACCTATTCTAATTACGATATTTTTTACACATATTTCGCTTCCAGTCTCTCTTGGATACACCTTAGGAAATACCTCTAAAAATCATTTCCACACCACGCTGTTTTTTGCTTCGTTTGCCAAAACCAATATTCACTTCCAAACATCAACGGTGGCACAAGTACACTATTGCACACGCATAATGAATATAAAATCTGAATTTCATATTTGTGTTCATATTGCATAATATTATTAAAAAATAAGTGTACATGTATTAACTGCCGTATGCGTACCTTGATATACATGAATTTTTCCTTGAGTGGTTTATAAATCTATCAAAGGATCCTGTATATATAATCTACATATAGTCCAAAACACAGCATTATTTACATCTGAGCGCAAGTTACTTTGATGTTTCCATTCGTAAATGTCAAAGTGCGTGTCTCCAATCAATACATATACACGCACGCATACTCGTTGTATTTATTTGTCTTCTCTTGTCATCGTTATTGTTTGAAATCACTGTATATGTGATATAAATATTTTAAAAGGGATGTTTTATTATTAAAATTAATCTTTACCAACTATAATTTCTGTATAGATCTAGACAAAAGTTGCTTAATCTCTTTTCATCACAAATTAGTGTTGTAAGTTTCTGCGTGGTAAATCAATTTCCGTAGCTGCATTTTATCTTATATTAAATTACGCCAAAATCTCCTTACGTAGAGACTTTCAGACTATTACTTTTTAAAATCCATTATACTAATATAGAAATATTGGGTTTTCATTGTTTTGTGTCCATTTACAATAAGAAAATATTACAGTTTTTGAAATAAAATTGATATAGCGATGTAGTAAATCGTTTAAATAAATGTATGTACTGTCAATTTGGAAACCACAGGTCCTGGGGATGGTTGCTAAGATACCGGCAGAGAATATAATGCCTTGTGGACATCGAAAACGTACACATATATATATATATATATATATATATATATATATATATATATATATATATATATATATATACTACTGATTTAGTATTGTGTTTTGTATAAGGTAAACAGAAGTGCCTGAAGATAGTTTGTAAACCGAAATATTGATAAGGTTCTATTAATATTGGTGTTATTAACAAAAAAATCATTAGCTTTATTAAATCTTACAATTCGTCGACGGGGAGTTATTTAATTTATAAACAACAGTAAACAAATAAAATATGAACAATCTTGGAATTATGCAAATCTATCTCATGGTGCATAATGTTTAGGTCTACTGGTATTTGAAGAGTAAATTGGGGTTAATTTAGATGTAAGCAATCAAACGGAATATGAACAATCTTGAAATTATGTAAATTAACGCTACGAAAAATATATATTTAAAACGACTGCTACTCGAAAAGCGAATTGGCACTCAAATTTATAATGATATTTAACAATTCTGACTTATAGGAGTTATGTGGTTTTAGTTCGCTGTACGTAGTACTGAAGAGCATTCAATCGTGTGTCTGTGAGTTTCTCGCATTGAACATTTTCTCTAACAGTTCTTCTTTCATTGTTCCGAATCCAAAAGTATATAAAACTCATATATTTCGATACTAGTCGCTCTTAAGATCAAAATTTGTCGCTCCTTCTCTGAATATTCTAAGCGAATTGACAGCAAATTTGGTATACATAATTTATGAGTACTCAATTCATTCCGTTCGCGTTTTTAATTCACTAGGCTCTATATTTCGGAAGTTATTGGGCCCAAAAAATGAAACGATCTTAGATATTGACTTTAGAAAATTTATGATAACACTAAAATAATTTCCAATATTATTTTCAAAAATGATAACTTACGCCGTAAAAAAAATATTTAATAATAATGTTTCGTTATAAAGACTTATGATATTAATTTTCTAGAAATATATTTTTCTTTGTTACAGGTGAGTGAAAATATGCTGATACGATAGCAACAACTTCTTTTCTTAGCAATTTGTAAGTTTTAAATCTATTTAATATGCTAGCCTGTCTACATGGTAAATATTGAATATTTTTGAGGTAAAAACGCTAACATTTATTTTCGTAAAAAAACCCCAACGACATTTCTTCGGTTTATCTGCCTTTTTCCGTTGTTTCTCGAGGGAACCCGTTAAGGACATGTGTGAAAAGAAATAGGTTACATTTGGGAAGCTCTTAAGGTAATAGAGATACGGACTTGTAAAAATGTCAGAGCTTTGGCCATTATGACCCTACTATAAAATAACGATGAACAACTTGGTAATGTTTAACTGCTCTTTGTTTTTCTAACGGCGCTCTGATATAATTACGTTATATAAAACAATAAATAAGTACGCAATTAGAATTTATCGTGCTGCCTGGTGCTCTATATTTGGTTTATCGAATTATCAGGGTATTGCCCTATATACAATTTTAATTAAAATTAATTACCGAGAAACGGATATCGCATATTATAATATACGTACCATGAAAATTGTCCTAAATTAATTGTTCTGTTTAAAAATGTTTGAACCTATTCATATTACGTTATAAGATTTTTCAAGTCTGTTAGAAGGATTTTTAGATTTAAAATTAAATTTGTTGCTTAAATGGAATTTCCTTTCATTAGTCAATTTTTACCACAAATATTAACTCAGTATATATCTATATAAAAATATATACCTACAGTGTTTTAATTAGGTTATTTGTATACTGGGTGGGGTCCCGGATAATATTTATTTCGTAAAATTAAAAATATTAGGGTCGTATACCACTAACGAAATTTAAAGAATATACTCGTAAACTTATGAGTAAGACATTTTAATCATATATGTTTATTCGTATCAAAATTGGATGTTGAAACTTGATTTTATATTTTTTATTTCTACATCAAAGTCTTGTATTTTTTTGCGCGCCAAAAACAGCTTTTAACGACGCAAGCACCTTCTATCCGGCGGTCGGTGTCATTAATCATTGCACTAGCAAATTGAAGGCACCATTTGTTCGAATCCAAAACTCTCTTAAAACGACATTTCATAAGACGGATTCACTAAGAGACAATTGTAAAACAACAGAACGAAAATTAAGTAGAACTTATACTGAGCACTATATAAAATTTAAATGATAAAATACTAAGAAAAAACAAACAAAATAAATATAGATATGTGGTGATATTAAAAAAACACACACACACACAGTTCGAATATTCATTTTTAAAAGTATTACTTCTTAGAGCTTCCGCTAAAAGCTTCTTGAGTGTGATGCGTCATAGATTTTGAGATTTGAATACGATTATATTCTTTCCTACTTATTACTTATATTTTTGCTTTAAAATTCTAACAAATATTCATGTTTTTGCATAAATATTTATATTAAATTTGTTTTTAAAAATGTTTTAATACCCTATTGGAAAAGCAGACTACTTTTCTAATATATTTCATTATATGGGTGAGCATATAGCAATGTTTATTTACTTTTTGAAAATCCTTTGTTTTAAATCGGAAGAGCGACTGAAAAGAGAAACCGAAATAATCCAAGTTTTACATAAACTCTGCTCGGTAAAATCTTTTCGAATAATGACGTCATTATTTACTCGTTTTACGGTCATTGCAACGAGTACGTTCGTCATCTATCTTCTTAACTTTCTCTTTATTTCTCGCTTACTACTTTTCAAGATGGCGATCTCACACTTTATCCATTATTGCGAAACGACAATTTTGTAGTCACAAAAAGAAGCGCTCGATCTAAAAGTAATTTAAAATTATAAACTTATATTACTGTTGACGGCAGTATATACGTTGCAACAGTTGATCTTGAAATAGTTTACTAAACTAAATATTAAAAGGCCAACCGAATACACAACTATGAGCATATGAAACACCTTTGGCTCAATATAGAAAATATATATAATTCTAAAAACCAGTGACTATTTATTTTAAACTAATTATAACTTTATTTTCAACTGGTTGTTCAGATTGTTAGTATTTTTATTTTGCTACAACAATGTTATTTGTGTCAAAACAGTATTTGCGATTATAGTTTGTGTTGATTATGCGTTATTAAATCCTCTTCCTTTCTCAAGATAAAGACAGAAGAAATATAAATAACTTAAAAATATAAAACACATGTTAATACTATAAGAAAAGCTTGACCCATGTTTATTAGTTGATTTTATTATTTATTTTACATGCTAAGCTAAGTTGTACAAATTCCTTAACGAGATTTTGAAGAATCATAGTTTATATGTGCGTTTTCGACAATAATATAAAAGTTTTATTAGAACATGTATAGGGTACCCTAGAAAATCATGTTCTTAAGTACGTGTATCAGATGGGTTGACGAAGCGTGCTAGGTCAGAATTAAATGGACCTGTGTAAAGTGACCTTTATCCATATTTCCATTCCCCTTTCCATTTTGGGGGGATATCATATCCTGTAGACAGGATTAATGTGCCGTGGTTTCCCAACAGCATCATAGAGCAGACAGTGTGTGATCTTACGGCTTACCAGAGTTTTTTCTTTTCATCCCATTTTGTGAGCTATGTCGCATTACGTTTTCCGTGAAAAAATTTAGATGTGTTAGGATTTCATAACATCTTTTTGCGTGAACAGAATGTGTTTTAGTTTATACCGTTTCTAATATAATAATATACGTGCGAAAAATATTTTAAACTCACAATTTAGTTTTTAGACATTAAATATTTGGTGGCTCTTATCATTTTCTTTTTCATTCCATTTCAAGCTAGACGATTTATTTTCTGAATTACATTATAAGAAAATGTTAATTTACAGGAAATGAAATTCTTTTGTGTCATATCATAATTTATTTCGTGACCCATAAAAACATGAAAAAAACAAGTTTTATTTTTATCTTTGATGTGGTGGTCACTGAAGAGAGTTTAGTTTAACATTGATGTGTCTCTATTAAGAAAAACTTTTTTTGCTACTTCCTCATTACGTATACTCTTGTACGTTTGTTTTATTTCGTCATTCGTTTTTCATTTCCTCTATTACTGTTTTGAGACTTCTAGTTCGAGACCATGGCTTTTCTTCCATCGAGTATCAGCCATTGATTCTATTGTATATAAGTGTCACTTTTGACCTTGAACTACTAGAAAAACGGTTTGTTTGATTTTGATCCTTCGGGGTTTCTTTTCGTTTTGTGTTTGCCGGCAGAGTTAGATTGGATACCGAATAGCGGCAAATCGATTGATTTAGAAGTTAAATGTTCGTTGAGATTACATTGACCAGATTTACCGAAAACAGACTCATTCGGAAGAACTAATATAAATCCAAGAAAGAAGTCTGTTTAGGGGATATTTTTGTTTATATATATATATATATATATATATATATATATATATATACATACATATATATATATATATATATATATATATATATATATATATATATATATATATATATATATATATATATATATATATATATAAAAAACAATAATTGCTGATTTCCATTTGGAAGTAGTAGTAAGGATTGAATTACAGATCTAAGATAGAGAAATAATGTTAGAAGCTTTATTAACATTTAGAGAACTTTTGGTTTTAATAACGTTGGTGAAACCTGGTGCTGGTGTTATTTATTTTCGCCCGTCTCATCTTTAACTCTAAACCTGTAGGGAACTCAACTAATGCTGTGCTATCTATATTAATTTCCGTATATATTCTGTATAATTCTCCCAGACTATAGACACTATATTCTCTAGAGGTTTAGCCGGTATACAAACGATAATTCAAAATATGACATTTGTGTATGCGAACGTCGTTCGTGCCATCTGCGAAGATCTGCTGATACTAATATCGTATCATCAATTTTAATATCCATGCTTACAAATGCGTTGCAGTGCCATAATTACTGTTGAAATATCACACAGATTTTTCTATTCGTAAATGTAATCACTTTTACCTTATAAAGAACAGTTTTTTATAATAATCATTTTCTTTCTTTATATTTTCAAATTACAATACAATTGCTTCTTTTGATAATAAAGTTACATATATAACTTTATTTGAATATTGTTATTCGCAATTTGGGAAACAATAAATGACGATTTCAATTATTTTTTAATCTTATGGAAAATTGTGCAAAGCGGAAAATCAAAATGTTTTATATATGAAATAGAAACCAAAATGTCCAAAACTAATATATTCGTATCTTATAAATATTTAAAAGAAACAATTTTGATCTATTTAAGTGCAAACATAACTTGCATACACAGAGAAAATGTTACTAAAATTAAATTAAATTCACAATCCAGCATTTATGTATGTAATTACAACTAAAATGATGTTATTTGGTTATTATTATTTTCTTTTTGAGTAAAATTGTATTAAAGCGTTTTTATAAAATAAATATTAGATATTTATTAATACTTATTTATACCGAAAGTTATTTTTATTTACGATGAAATACCTTCTGGTGTTTTAGTAAATATGAGATATTTCAGCCTTTTAGAAAATGTATATTTATGTAATTTCCTTTTTTCGTTTTCTTTCAACGGATATCACAGTTTTTTCGAGGGAAACGGAAACGCGAGACTGATATTTATATGCACTTGCTTCGGAATTTTTTTATTCATAAGTATTTATCTTGGAGTTTATACATTTCCAAGCGACGCGACGTTCCTGAAATACCTGTACGAAGAATATTCAATAGAGAAATGAAATATTTTAAGTTGTATGCTGTTATGAATGTTTTCATTACATTACTTGTCATAATAATACAAATAGTTGGAGCAGATTGCTGCTATCAAATACAATTGTTTTCTTCAAAACTTAATATAGACTTGAAAGTAAAATTCAATTTGCAAATATTTCAAAATATACTTTTAAACAAGACAACATCCAAATGACTGAAGTGAAACTTTTTATCCTTATATAAACCCTTCATTTTTAAAAGCATCGCAAGAACACAAGAGAAACAAATAGTTTGATTCTTCGCTGTGAAATCCGCACGATATTATTTATTATACCTTTTGTTTGGTTTAAAATGTTCACCGTCAACTTTTATGCGCTTAATTTTTTTGTTTTTATAATTTTTTGCCTCCCCGTTTTGTGTATACACGGTTGTGATGATTGGTCCTAGAGCAACAGGACGGGAAAGTATTATATGAGACGGTTGGAAGTGGGGAGAGCTTTAGGATGACGAAGTAATATTAAGCTTTCACGGAAGCTCTTCGCGTACGGCCAAATTCGCGGGCTAAAACTTTTCAACAAAGAAGTTACTGCGAGCTTTGTGTATGTATATTATATGTGTGCCTGTTTGTATAAAGTGTTGAATGATGGTATGAATAAAGTTAAAAATAGATTCGAATGTAAATTTATCGGATTTCTGACGCCACACTTCACTACCTTATAGATTTATATATCTATAGATCATAATTGACTATCAATATTATTATTACGAACTGGACATTTACGTATGTATATAATTTTGTATATATGTATGTATAGGGGGGGCCATCTGTTCGTTTCTTTTTAAAATTGCTGAAATTCTTTTTAAAACTACAATCTTTCAATGATTGTTGCTTTATTGTACCTTCCGTTTATTTATGGATCTATCTATCAATGTCAAGCGCTACAGTGTAGCAAACTGTTGAAATAACACGTACTTCAAAAAGAAACCAACAGATGTATATATATATATATATATATATATATATATATATATATATATATATATATATATATATATATATATATATATGCCAGTTTGGGTTTGAAAATAAATTTTGGTTATTAAACATATTTAAGCAACTTTTTGTTTATTTTTCAACGTGATAAATTAAGGTTTGTTAATTATTTGATTAATTAGTTTTAATACAACTGGATTTTAGGATAACCCATCGGTATCAGATTGGGGGAAATATCAATATTTTGTAAAACTTTTAGACAGCAACCTGCGGATAAATATGTTTCCATAACAGTTATTTTTGTGACATGGGGTAGCAAGAAGCTTTTAGGATAAAAACGATTTTTTCGAGAATTCCTTTGTATTCATTACATAAAATGAAAATATAGATATTCTATAAAACGAACGAAAATCGTCAGAATTGTTTCCACTCAAACGTCTTTATTAAGGGATAACTTAATTAAAATCCAAATTCAAAGGTGAGAGTTGCGAATTTAAAAGCCCAATATTCCGTTTTATAGGCAAATATTTAGAAACGTTGTTTACTCATATTTAGTTGTATACATGTCGAATGTTATTTATTGATTGGAACGAGACCCCGATTGGAAATTGATTGTCGGATCTGTTAAGGATATCTCAAGTGTAAGACAAATACTGATAAAGTACTTATCACTTGATTGGATAGCAAACGACGACTTTTACTATATGCTACTGCAATTCTTTAATACAAAACAAAGTATTTTATTTTACACTTACCGCTTCCCACAAACATTTACTATTTATCACTGTTGTTACAATATATGGTACGTTTTTTATCCATACAGCACCCATCTCTTCGCCACGAGTTCATGTTATAATGTTTTTACAGCGTAATCTTGAAAATAAATTACGAACACGTGTTGGAAAAAAGTTAAATGCAAAAAAGTAAAACTTTACGAGCGCATGTTTCATTTCATATGAATTATGTGAAATTATACGTGTTGAAATACTTCGTACAGTATTGCGCATACACCCATTCGGAACGGTCCATATACATAAATAATTGAATTTAATGTGCTATAAATTCAAATTGTAAAAATATATATGTATATATCATATAAGGGTAGACATGCTGCTATCTTTACACTTGTACTAGTAGGGTATAATATAAATAATATTACACCATAGTAGCTCGAGATACTCGTATAGCATTAAACATATTTTCTTTTCAATTTCATTAGTAGAAAACGTTGGAAAAATTATTCGCGCATAAAAATATCTGAATAGTATATAAGTATATATATATATATATATATATATATATATATATATATATATATATATATATTTAGAATCGCAATTTAAAATTGATAACTGTGTTGCTGATAAGTCTGCTGTTGACAATACTCAATGATTTTCAAATGTCATTTTACAACTGTTATCATTTTCATTATAAAATACTCTCTGTAAATGCGTATACTGGCTCTTTGAAAAGCATGTATCCGTTATTTTGGTTCTAGAAATGTTATACATCATTTTTTGATGCTTTCTTTCGTTTTTTTACAACTGTTATGAATCCAGGTACAGTTCGTTATTTACCAAAAAAAAACACGATATCATTTTCTATCCCTTTTTATATACCCTTTTTAATAACTACCATCCTTTTTATTGTATCACAAGTGTTGCTTTAGCTGTACGAAACGTCGTTATTTTATTTTTAGGTCTACATAAAAAAAAGTAAAACCTCTCTACAAGTTCAGTGGTACTGGAGTGTATGCGTTTCAATATACCGAATATGGTATATAGTGCAACGATAAATTTCTGTTATTGAAACCTGTGGGTTTTGTGGTTGATGGACATATATAAGATCAGCGTACTTCACTTCGTCGCAATCACTTTGCTCGCTTCAATACAGTAGATCTCAGGTGATGGATGCAAAGATGAAAATATCGATTGTGTGTATCGAGGTTCGTGGTGATATCCACCTCTCTGGATGGTAAGCTGTTTTGATCGATATTCCGTTCGGCTTGTCTATTATATTTATATAGGTATATTTTTCCATAGTTTGAAGTTTATTGAACAGAAGCTTTTTTTTACATACATCTTGACAATCTTTCGTCATGCAACTCTGTTTTTACAAACTTCATTTGCTTCATTCGGATTGAGCAAATTCTGCATACACGTTCTTCTATTCTGCATGCTCACAACTTTTCTTTCGCGCAACTCATCCTCAATCATATTTATTTACTCATTCCGAGGACGACCCTGCATTCTTACACCATTAATCTCGCCCACGTAAATCTTCTTCAATCTATCCTTCGAGATTCTCTCAACATGACCACATAGAATACATATTTAAAGCAAGAAGTTAATAATAGCAAGTCTCTTCTTTATTATGTATAAATTGGGGAATTAAAAATAAAGTAAATGGTTTAAATGGATTTAGCTAAAATTTTGCACAAACAAATCGTTTATATGTGATGATTTATGTCCAAAATGAAATGGCAGTTACAATTATAGATTTTCCGTCAGGTCACAGCTGACTGGCCATCACCAAAAAAAATAAATAAAAAATTTTCAATGTTGTCCCACATTGTTGTGTACAACCAGAAAAGATATAAATTATTTGTGACAGATCTGTACAACTTGTGAAACCAATCATGACAACAGCCATGACTTGTACGCATGCGTGCTAATCCACTTTACAAAAAAACAACAACACCAAAACCGATGTGTGAGGATTTTTTTCGATTGTTTCTCACACCCTTATTGTAACGAGTCGATGCCTCTTTTCTTCCTCATCGACAACACCAAACTAATTGGTTTTCATTGGCCGCACATTCGAATATAACACGTTGTTTTTTATTTTGTTATCAACAATACGAAAATTTATTAGAATTTCGGTGGGTTGAAAAATATTAGTGGATATCGTATTATAAGGGTGTAAACATCATATTTGTTTTTTATGGAAAAGTATTTTAGTGGATTTTAAGATTAATTTTGATTGGATAATTTTATCCAAGTTTTCCACGTAAATTTGCAAATATTTTCGGTGAATTTAAAAAATGTAAAATAATATACAATAAGGAATACGGATTATCATCTTTAAGGATGTGCATTTCTCTTTTTGTTAAACTTTATAGAATTGCTTGTTTGTTTTAAAATTTCCAAAAAATAAATAAAAAAATTTGAAAAAATAATGATGTAAAGTTTTGGACTATATACAAAATATGGGTACAGTTTTGGAGAAGTTTGCTGAAGTTTAATTGGCACTTAAAAATCATCTTATTATCCTAAACTATTGCACATTTAATAAAAGAAAAATCAAGTACCTATTCTTCTTAAATACTGTAAATCAAAATGATGTAAATGCTTCTTTATTTTTACAATGTAGTACACACCTAAATAACATATTGTTTAACATAACACATTTTTCATCAATAAATTGGAGCAGTATTTTATGAAAAATTTGTATTTAATATTTATCGTGGGATCACAAAATCGGTTTTATTTTGGGTTGAACTATATTATAAAATTCACAAAGCCTTTTATTTCAAACTGCAATACAACAAAATAGAAATTTTGTTCGATATGAAACGAACATAGCTTTATTTATTTTTTATTTTTTTATTTTTGTGTAAATTACTCTGGTGTGTCCTGCCGAACTGTGGTGGCAATTCAAACTAAATTTATCCCATTTTCCACGAGAGAAACCCGAAAACCATAATAAATTTTACAGTATTATATATAATGTAGTACTTTTCATACTTGATGCAGTCATTTCCAATTAAAAGTTTAAAAGATCCATATCATATGTGTTCTCTATTCAAAATATTTCATGTAGCTCTGTTTGTCTTTACTTTATCCACACGATCCTTTCCTTGGATAACCACTACTATAAAATGTATTAGTGGCGAAATATATTTTCCCACTGCGGTTTAATGCTCCAAAGCAAGTAATTTTCTTGTGTTTTATAGTACATATGAGTGTAATAAAGATCTTTATTCTTCACATAACTACACTAAACATCGTATAGAACATTTGGATTGACATTTTTAAACTATTACTACTTTTGCTTAGAAATTAAATTGACATGGAAAAGATTGGTGATTCAGAAATGTTTAGAGCTTAATTCTTATCTTAAGCCACTGGTCCGGACGGGTGATTCTGAAAATCACTGATAACGTTTTATTAGTTTGTAGAAACTACGTTCCCCATTACATCCTATTCTGTAGTAGATCAATGTTGATAACTATTTGATAACGTTATGTGTAGATCTATTCAGGACATTTCCTATTATGAATGTATCAATGATGCAGTAAATGAAAAATTATGAAAATTGTATGATTGATTTTCCGTACCCTACAATCCATTTGATGCGCAGTATTATGTTGAACATGCAATGATGGATATTCAATGTTACGCGGTTTCAACGAACTTCGGATTTGATTTGCAAATGAACGATGTGTTATTATTGTATTAACTGCAATAATATTCTTGATCTCTCATTCTACGCTATTGAATCAATAGGTTTGCAACAATGAGTACACTGAATTGAAAAAAGTGTATGTGTTTAGAATCGGTGTTCAGTAAGACAAAGGTTAACTGATTCTTCAATTAATTTAACTATCCGGATGGATGGGTGCAAAAATAACAGGTATTAGGGTCAATTATACCAGGCGCACACAATTGCGTTAGTATTGGGAAATTGGCTCGAGTTGTACGTTGTTGGCTACTTGATTGCGCCTCTGAGGGCGCACATACATAATTACTATACTGATTGGCCTAGTGTTGGATCTGGCTGACCGATCACTTTGATGACGTTAACTATTATCGCATGATACCTATTTACATCGAACCCAGACCATATACCATCATCGGTTTTGTATTATCTGTATTTGCTTATAATGCCGAAAGCATATTTTGAATATGATCATAAATGAAATATTTTATTTATGGAATTGTAGATTTAATTAAATTTTTCTCATTTAATATCTCGTTTTATATAATCTCTCGCTCATCTCTGAAGCACACACACACACACAAACGCGCGTGTGTTCATACTTTTCCATTTAATTAAATTTATTCTACATTTTAATATAAACACCTTTATGAAAAGTGATCGGAATACTTTTGAAATATGTGTTTTTGACGCTACCAGGCGTGAATATTATAATACAAAGACAATATTAATAATACGAGGTATCGCTCACCATTTACAATTTCCGTTAGGAAATTAAAACGCGAGAAGCCTGATGTGATGATATATGTACACGATGAAAAATTGTCAATATACCCCTAACAAAACATTGTTATTTCTACACTGTAAAACATATTAGTGTATATTTTTGTATTAATACCGAATGTTAAATAATAATACTAAACTATATTTAGCATAAATATTCCTCGTTCTAATATATATATATATATATATATATATATATATATATATATATATATATATATATATATATATAGCAGCATATAAAAAAAAAAAATTCTGAAAATATATATATATATATATATATATATATATATATATATATATATATATATATATATATATATATATATATATATATATATATATATATATATATATATATATATATATATATATATATATATATATATATATTTATATGAAGATAATAACTTTTAAATGTTTATTGTACTATAATAATTAGAGGTATTTTGGTAGTTGATTCAAATTTACACGTATATATAATTTTATCATTAATATTATTTTGTTGGTGAAAGTTATTTGAATATCAAATGGACCATATTGCCATTTAAATTGTGTAGGCTTAGTGAAATTTCGACAGCTGTTAATTTCAAACTTTTTGTCAACGTTCCGGTATTCGTGGTTTCAGTCCTTGACATCTAATAGTCTTTACATTCTATAGAACTACGAACCTTCTTAAGTCTCTGGTTATCTAATTATTTTTAACTTTTAGTAAAATCCAAAATCTTTCAGCGTCGTATATATTTGCATGGCACCTAAGGAAGAAGAAGAGGACTACTGAGTATAGGGTTATTTCTTTTTAGAATTTAGAACTATTGAGAAAGTATATACGGCATAATTATTTCGATCAGCTGTTTGTGCAATTATTTAAGTAGAAAAATTAATCTCCAGCTACGTCCTTCAACAGAAAAAATGTCATTAAATATCTGTCAATAATTTATGTGTCTGTAAATGTTCGAAACTTATTACTGAGAATTCAATTTATAAATAAATGAATAAAATTTCCAAGCAATCCGAAATCCATTAAAAAATAACATTAGTATTATATTGATTGCAGAGTTTATTATTTTCATTCCTTTGCAATATAAAACTTTGACATTCAACTTCTTTTTTCGAAAGAACAAACATCTAAGAATTGATCTTTTTGATCTTTTCAATACGTAAAAAGGCTTTTTAGTGCCATTTAACCCTTTCGCAATTGATTGAACTTTAATCAAGTTTCTTTTGATTTCATCAGCTAATAAAAATACTAATTATAGAAAAATGATAATTTATTCTTTGTTTTGACTAAGGAATAACTTGACACTTAATGAAATATAATATTTGTTTGCATTTAAACATCTTCGTCTATCCTATTTTCTTAATGACGTTCCTTACGCTAAGTTAGTTATAAATAGCAGAAATGATGATTTCCATTCACTCCCAACTTTGTAATCTTCCTGCATTTGATGATATAACTAATTAAAACGAATCGTATTTCCGCTTGTGTGACTATCTCTTATAAGCCTGGATGCTTCTTGCGTATAGCAGCCAATTTAAGTCTTTCGTAGTGACGTTGATTTGATATTATTGCAGAAAACGTTCCAATATTATAGGAACAAAAGATCTCAGTTTTCATTGTTAATTATTACAATTGAAATCTATTATTCATTTCTTTAGTTATCATTTTAATTTG
Organism: Nebria ingens riversi; assembly: GCA_018344505.1. Classification (NCBI taxonomy): domain Eukaryota; kingdom Metazoa; phylum Arthropoda; class Insecta; order Coleoptera; family Carabidae; genus Nebria; species Nebria ingens. The sequence goes on along the minus strand of JADQWA010000269.1, from coordinate 280,719 downwards.
TTTGGTGAAGCAACTCATACAACACACAAACGCATTTACAGACAGACCTAATTCCAAAAATAGTCAGACTCGATTCAGGGAAGGTCAAAAAGTGTATTTTCGTTCAAATCTCGAAATCGATTTTGTTCATGATTACAATATTTACTTATTACTTCGTATAAGAAAGTCATATAAATATTGGGATATATTGTAGTAACAATAGAAATTTTAATTATCTTACGAAAATTAACATAATTCTTAACATTTTAAACGCCTATAGTTAAAACATTATTATTTTAAAAACTATTAACCAATTTTGCTTTGTATGAAACTTATAAAAAAAATCTGTGGTATATAGAATTTAATTCTCGTTAAGTAGATAATATTAGTAAACTTTTAAGCAAAACAAAATCCAAGCATCACTCTGTGATTTTAATTTAGTCGCCGTTTGATGTTTAGAGTATCCATTTTATTACATAATTAAATTGGTAAGGCTTCTAAGACACAGAGTAAAAGGACATTAACTTGAAGACAATATATAATAGATACTTATTTTACCTCGTGAATTTCCTCGATAAATGCTGTTTTTGTTCAGTCAACGCAACGAACACAAACGGAATTCTATAAAAGCTCAATGAAAGTGTTAAAATACACATTATAAAAGTTACAGGAACAGGCGAAACACATTGTTCTGTTTGTAGATTAAAATTTCATTAATTTTACGTCACGGAGTTTGCAACAGAACTTCTGATTAAAACAAAACAGAAACTATTATCCGTGCCCTATATATGTTTAAGTTCATTTTAAATCCAAAGAGAAACAATGTGCTTTGTATTAAAAGCTCGAAATTTCATATATATCACGTGTCATCATTGTTGCCATATCATGTTAGTGGTTAAACTACAATAAAATATAACTTCGGATATCTAAATCGCGTGATTAATTATAAAGTAAACAAGCATTTTTTCTAAAAAAATTAAAAGCGATTTTGGTTAACGTTATACTTTTAAATATTAAGAAAGACTTAGACACCGGTGTTACATTTGTATTTGAATTAAAACATAAATTAATGTTTATAACAGTGCGTGTGTGAGTACCATTTTGTTTATTACTGGGAGCGCTAATGCGTATATAAAATATATCACTTATAATTTTTTTCATGATTAATTCATTTTTCATGCGCCGCGAGATAAAAGTGTTTTCTTGTAACTATTTTTTTGCAAAATGATTTTTACCCTAAATTGTTAGACATAAAAAAAAAACCTTACGTCAGCTTCAAAGCTTTCAACACTGCGTATGCATGAACATTTTCGCATTAGGGTAAGAGTGGGGAAAAAGGGGGAAATCGATATACCGAAAGCAACAAGTGATGCTACGTTTAGTTATAATAATATATATGGAATTACGCGTACCTCGACAAATATTTTATATGTCATATATATGAATATAAATTCGTAAATATAATATTAAATTTTATGTATTAGCGAATTGATTGCTTCAATTTACCATTTTAATTGTATCAACCAGCATTAAAATTTTATATGTTTAATAGCATAAGTAAATAATTGCTTTTATATTTTGCTAAATTTTAAAATAAAAGTATCGTTTTTTAAATCAAATATACACTTTTTATTATATATTCAAATTATTATATATATTAAAACTAAAGAATAGTTATTCATATCGAGTATCAAGCGTAATTAAAATGGCGTTTTGATATATGATATAAAATGCTTTCGTTTGATACAAGGTTTATAAATCGATTTAATACAAAACAAAATCACAAAGAAATAAAATCATTCAATCACTCTCTAGACTATATATTAACGATCATGAAAATCCGCTTCGTAAAGTTCGCAATGTTGGTATTATTCATTACAAAAACATTCGTAGCTGAAAAATTGCGATCATAAATCCATACTGCTCTCCTGACTATGGCTTGATGAAGAGTATTACGGTCAATTGGGGTGTAAAGAGGGTGGGTTATGAGTAAACACAATGGTTGGGCACGAACGAAATTGTAAGTTCAAACTTGCGAATGATCCTACAGAGAATCTCTGGTTCTTCCTAAGGGAACATACGCTCTGGAAAGTTGTGGATAAAGTTTGCTGAGAGGTCAAATGAGTAAAATTAATAATTGACACAACGAATTCATAGCATTAAAATTGAATACACTATTTTTTGCTATATTCATTAAATTTATTTTGGATATTTATCAAAATAAAAATGTGTGAATATATTTGGAACAATAAAAGATTAATTCATTTGAATAAATAAACAACGTGTTTATTTTCATATGTAAATGTTGTTTTTAAATGCTATTATTTATTTTATCCATTAACACCTCAGTTCCAATTTTATAGAGCCGGTAGTAATTGAAAACACTCATTAGCATAGAAAATTGAAAATATTTCGAGATTCATTTAAAATGTAAATTTTATTCAATTAAAATTCAAGGAAGTCAACATTCTTCAAAAATGTAAATAATTAATATGCAAAATTGTGTGTTCCCGTTAAGATTTTAATACAAAAAAGTGTCTTCACAATTAAGTTCACTTTGTGTTAAGAATTGCTAGAATCCACAAAAAAAAAAATTCAAATGAGTTTTTCTACCGAATACTTAAAATTGAAACGGCAAAATATATTGGAACGATGGGCAATATTAATTTAGAACTCTCAGAGGTTTGAAATTTAGCAACGTTGACCAGTAATTACTTGAACAATTTCCTCTCGAATTCTATTAAAAGTTACCTATCAATATCAGTAAGACCAACGTTTCGTTCGAAAGAGATTAGAACAAAAAATTCTTGCCGTACTCTATAGAAATATAGTTCTATAGGCTACTAGAACACTGATATCTATAGCACACCTTAGCTTGTTCGTATGTATACGTTTAGGGAAAGAGCGGCATAAGAGTGAGAGTTAAGGGTATGTTTGTGTGTATGGTTTAAGGTGCACGGGATGCGCAGGGTTGGAGGGGAAACATCGATCGAAGCCACGACCAATCATAAAGCTTCACCGCGGTGATCCCGGCCAACCGGCGCTCTTGTTATCGATTCCCGCGCGCGCTCTTACCCGTCTCGTTTCTATAATATTGCCAATATAATAGTGGTGTGTGGTGGTGGCGAAGGTCCATCCACCCTACCCCCACCACAATAGCGGTGAATATAGGGGAAATTGGCAATTGTTTTCGCAGGGGTTAGAAAAAAAATTCACGTGGACTTCGTCCTCGTATTACTACCTCGTTAGAGGCTATAATATCGATCATTTTTGTTACGAAGGTTATTATTGGTTTCATTTGAGACCATAAAGTTACCTTTTTTAATGAAATAATAAAAAAATCTACTAAAAAAAAGTATAATTTTCAATTTCAATTTAAAAAACATTTTATGATAAATTTAACAACGTCTATTTACGATCCTTCCAATATTTCAATTTTCAACTATAGTTATCTATTATTCAGAATCTTTCCATAATATATAGTAGACCAATCGATTTTGTCCAGTTTAGTGCATAGTTTAACTATCCTAACTGTTATCTATTATAATTTGCATTTATACTACTGGGCGTCAATAATATTAAATTTGCTAAAAACGAGTTTATAAATAGTTTCCTTTTTATACTCACTCCTCTTTTAACCTTTGAGTCTTGAGATTTTAGCTTAAGAAAAGATTGCAAACATGTTGACAAATTGTTCGAGAAAACAACGTATTTCTTTGAATCTTTGTTCAAAAATCAGTTTCGCGACATAGTTACAAAAGGTGCGAGTAGAAAATAAACGACGAATGCTTGTGAACGCATAAAAGATTTGAATATCTCATATGTACAACTTCTGTTTGCGGTGTTCTGCTAAGAACAGTCATTGTTTACAATGCTGCATTGTAGTATGTCTGTACTATATTGTTTGTAATATCAAAATCTAAACACACACCAACACTGGATTAAGTCTACTTCAAAGAAGCTAATTTTCTCGCATTGTTTCTATTGCAAGCACCTCGATTTGTATATGAATTTCTGTATGATCTATAGACGTAACTTTGTGTAACTTTTCTTTACATCGAATTACAATCAGATACATAACAGGTCGGCTTTTGTTTGACTTACTAACGATTAATCGTCGAAATTGATGAAAAATCACAACTGTTTAATTCCTTAATACCCTAGCTGTTGTTTTAATAAATGTACTCTACATATTGTGAAAGTAGTTTCCCCTGATTTTTTGTTGTTGTGATATTTTCCGAAAGTATGTTCGTATAATGATAAAACGCCCAAGTATATGCAACTTGCAAACTACCTTTATTTATATGTATTATGCTAATAATATACGTAAACTTAAACCTTGGATAAAAAAGTTACGTTATTTTGTCAATATATTACAGATGCAGTCATTTAGTCAAGAAATATAAAATAAAAAATCTCGTTCAAAAACTTTTATGTTGAAGAAAAGTTTTGACTAAACAACTACGTTTATATTCTGTATTTAATATGAAAATCAATTTTAATTTTCGTAAAACAATTACCGGCTTTTGTTTTCCGCAGTTGAATTTTAATTCGAGTGTTTTCCTTTATTTTCCAAGTATTACTTCTTCATTATATTGTTCAACCTACGTCATTAAAGAAAACTGGTGAGAAAGAAAAGATTTTCATTTAAATATAACTCTAAATGAGAGAGATATATTTAATGCAATTCTACTGCAATTATTTACATTTTTTATTTAATATTATTTATTTCCCAACAAAAGCCCTACTAACTTAATTCTCTTTACGAAATTTTGAAACTGAATTTACTTTGAAATGCGGTGAAGTGTGCTATAAGTTATAACTTAAAGTTATATATCGCTAAATTCTGATATGCCGGTATTTCATTGTCATATCCCGTTTATAATATCTTGTATTTTAATTAAAAGCAATTTAAATTTAAAGTTGCTCAAATTATGCATAGAATCACAATATACCCTTTAACCTAAAGTGAGTTTTAAACTTATCCTGGCACTTTCAATCGTATAGTGCAAAGAGTTGTCGTTGGTAAAAAAATTGAACTAAATGTTGTTAGATAAAAAGAATAAAAATCCATTTGAACTAAAGTGAGTTGAAAGAAGTTTTTTTGCAAATAAAATGCTGTAAACTTAACTCGTTAAAATGTTGGGTACAATGACTATCTTTGTCTTAAAGTAATTTTTGTTCTATAAAGACAATAAAATAATTAATTTATGTTAAATTATACGTAAAAATGTGCGGTGCCGCGTTACTTTGGCAACTCAAAGTATTATTTATTGGCAAAGAAGAGTGACAGCAAAATAAACATCAAGAGCTTTTGATGGTAGTAGTCATCAAGGTACTAGCCGTTTCGTCAAGTAAAAGCTTATTAAGATGGTCTTGAAGGAGATAGTATATATATTGTCATTGCGCAAGATGCTTTTAGTTTTAGTTGACATAAGCTTGTTAAGTTAAACTATAACATTTTTGGTAAAACTTACTATGCAACCTGATTTTATAATATAATTATTTAAGAGAGAACTTTGAATATATTCTTTATAATCATAGATAAAATATTAGTTGTTGACAAAAGAATTAAAATAATTAAAAATTGCGTAGCCTATGCTTGATTTTTACGTGAAAATAATATATTGACGATTAATAAATGTAAATATTTAAAGTTATTAATTTAGTTGATGTGAAAATCAAAATTAAATATAAACTTTCCTGACTTTCCTATCAATTTTTATTGATCAAGTTTTAATTTAAACTTAAACTGTAAATGAGAATAATATTAAAACTTATTGCTCGTTTATATTATATTTACTGTCCTTGCAATATTTTAAACCAGCGAAAAGTTAGAAATTTCATCGGAGAAATGCCAAATTAATACAACAGGAGTCAACGCTTTTGACATGTTTCAGAAACGCGTAAGAATGAAATTGTAAAGATATTAAACAGCATATACAAGTGGAAGATTTAAATATACGTTGGTGTTAGTAAAAGTTAAATATATATATTCATTGTTTACGCCTCTTGTTTATAACCTGAATAAACTTTAGATACACCAAATAATTTTTAATTTTACGTAACTTTTTCAAGGTTTAATCAAAAAATTCAAAAACTGCATATTTTTTAGGAATCATTAATTCATGTATGAGTAATAATTTTTAATATTATCTTGAGATTTGCTAGTGTTTAGGAGTGTACTAACCAAACCGGCTTGCAAGTGACAAGGGAAAATAAATGATACGAAACAAAGGAAACCCGATGAGGGCTCGATAAAATATGTAGGCGAAGAAATGTGAACCAAAAGGTCAAATGTAATTTATTAATTTTAAACTCAGAAAGTTAAAGTAATTTATTTTTAGTTTAGTGTAATTATTATTTTAGTTTCGACAATATTTAGTAACGATTTGTGTGTTTATAGCATCAGATTTACTGTATTTTCAAAATCAATTCTAAGTTTCAATTTATAGAACTATTAATCAGTTCGTAATAAATAGTTCTTTCAAGCTTCTAACAAAGTTACTCTATAAATTATCAAATAAATCCAGGTTATAGTATCATAAAGTTGATTGGGGAAGAAAAGTTGTAGCGTTTTAATTTTATTATAGCACAGGAAATATTGCAGTTGTTTATAAGTTTTGCCTCTATAGTAAACTTGGGGCTTGGGCAATCCTAATAATCATGCTGGCCAATGAAATAACGTTAGAAATACGTTTTTTTCTAAGAGCTTTCTAACAGCTCTATCGTTGCATTTCCAATTATTTTTTATTGGCTTCAAACCAAACTGTATTAGTATTTGTTGTTATATAAAAGAAAATATGATATTAAGTTAGATTTAGTTATAAGCCTTAGAAGCTTTTCAAGGAAAACTATATTAGGGAAAAATTTATTTAGATTTTGGAGAATCAATTTAATAATATCCAGTTTCCGTTGTATTATAAACAATAAGGTTTATGAATAGTAGCACTGATGGTAGCATATCTAAATTTAGAGATAATTTAGTTATTTTGAATGCATTTACGTAGGTAATATGTGTAAAATGATGTACAAGGTTCTCGTATCGCTATTATATTGTGTATATATGAATGAGACGTATATACTAAATGTCATATTTACTCTTGCATACGGAGTTGAAATGCACTGCATGTTTGTGTATTTACTTGGAATATATAATTATTATGTTGTAACATCTAGACGACATGCATTTTACGTTTAAAAGAGAACGATATATTTGTTATTAAAGTATGTCATTTTTGTCTAAATATATTGGATGCGAATGCAGTATTATACAAAGTTTATAGATTAATCAGTCATCATGTAACACAAAACCACCGATCGACGTCTTAAGTTACTAAGTGCATAGTCTGTCATGTGTTTTTTTAAAAATATATATTAATGTTTATTTGTCAAATGTAAACTGGAGTGATTGCTGCCATGTTCCCAATCGTAAAAGTGATCAATACAAAAATTAATCAATCACCTAATGTTAACCCCAAAGTTTTGTAGGACCATGAGCTTTTGTCTAATATGACATACTATCCTGATATTCTGTATACATATATCACTCAGATTACAGTTCATCATCGTTGGTTATAGAGCGTAGATGAACTAGGGACGAAAACTTATAAATTACAACGAAACTTGTAATTAAATTAACAACTTGCTGCAACACTTATTTGTGTATGCGTGCGAGTGTTGCATACATGTGCGTGTCCTGTGCGTGTTTGGGAGATGTAAACACTCTTGCTTACCATAGCGGCCTATCCCACAGGAATTTCGGAATCCACCACGACATATACCTAGGTATTCATACCAAAACACCATCACAACAACCTGCAGCCTCAATTAATGCAAATTCCCTTAATGCTAGTATAATACACTAACAATTATCGTGCATTTTTGATTAGATAACTTTACCTAATTTCCAGAACCGTATGAAATCATCATGGTATTATATAATTAAGAAGACACACCTACATCCAGAATTTAATAATAATTTCCGTACTGTGACTTCTATTAAAATCCACTTTACCAAATAGGAGTAAGTTGTATTCATTTTCAAAATACACTATTATACCTCTACTCCCTACCTCCTCAAGGTAGTATTCAATTACAAATATTTCAAATATCATAGGAAACAATGTTTACTGTAACTGTCTTTTGATTTGCGCCAAAAATGATTGAATTATTGATAAAGATATCACATTTAAGGTGTTTTTTTCACAGTGGTTACTTGCACTTTATATTTATCAAACAAAAGAGTGATTACATTGCATTTTGCTTGTGTAGGCACAAGATATTCTCGGATTGATAAAACATGAAGAGTACCTTTTATCTCCGATACGATAAAACACGTAATAAAGTAATTTTATACTAAAGAAAAGCTTTTTCGTTTTTTATTAAGTCTGCTTCGATAGTGCTTCCTGCCTCTGAGATATCGTCGACAACAAAGTGTAAAACGAACTCTTAGAAAAGACATTTTGAGTTTCCACGTAATTGAGGATATACGATATCATTATTTTCATCATATAATGAGCAGAAAATTTACTTTTTTAAAAATTGTATAGAAAATGTATCAAATATCATGATGAATACATGTGGTGGAGAAATGTTTGGTAATTGTTTTGGCTAGTAAGCTTGTTATTATTTAAATAATAAATTAATAATATTTGATATACCGAATGAGTTTAGTGCTGTTGCTTATTAGATGAACTAAATCCAATCTTTTACTTAAACGTGTTTCGCAACCAGGAATTCTCTATGTTTACGCCCAAACGTAACTTTTGCTTTGATGTTTTTTTATTAGGTATTTACAAACTTGTTAGCAACTAAATAGAATTTTAACATGTATATATTCGTTTCCAATTAATTCAATGTGTTGGCAAAAATGGATTAGCGCCATTAAACCATGTTTTATACATGTCTAGATTAGATTAACTAGCTGTTAATAATTTGTGTATATAAGTAAGTGTATTTGAAGGTTTATGATATCAATTAAACTTTTTATAATACTATTTATGGATTGACATATCCAAATATTTAAAGACATAAAATATTTTAATAATAAGGTAACTTATGGTTGACCAATCAGTTATGGAAGTTATATATCCTTTACTTTACTAGTAGGATATTTTGGTAGAATGACATTGAACTCTATATAGACGTTTCCTAAACTATGATTAAATTGCCCTCCAGAGACTCTGCGGGGTTTACTAATCTCAACTGCCTTACCTTTCAAATTTTATCTATCTATTATTACACTACGATTATCCTACCCTCTGGGAGGTCTTCGGAGCTCTTCTGAGCTTTGTCTATCAAAATTAATTTAACATGTAAATATTGTGCATAACTTTGTATAAAAAAATAGTCTGTGCAATCTTCAGTCAACTAATAACTTCGTTCATGGTTTCTTTGTACTGACGTAGTTTACTTATATACCTAATAAATGTGTCTACAGATGTTATAGATTTATTCCGCATCATACCATTATTGAGAGAAGTAATTCTGTATAGTAACCCTTCTGAATATAAATCGAATTTATGATTGTAATATACTAAAACTAAGTAATATTTAAATAAAGTATATTGCATTGATCGATATTGATGGAAGAACATAAAAATAAACATAAACATCTCAAGTAACACATGTGGACGTCTTGTCGATCGTCGACTTGTCTATAACGTATAATCGACGTTGTTCTCCGGCACTGCAGTTGATGTGACGTTAATATGTCAACGTATATTTATCGATGTTCAAACTACGTAATACTTGTTGACGTGTAGGTGATGATCTTCTTGTTATTGACGTAACAACATAGAAATCCCGAAAAAACGCAATTCAATATTCGAAATGTCTATATATGCCCCTCTTTTTTACGCCAAGGTGTGGTCAATATTATTTAAAATTAAATAATCAATGTTATTTGAGGGTGCTAGACCTTTGAAATTTTACTTATGGAATAAGGAGACACTAAAATGAGCATTTTGAAAGTCAGGATTAAGGGATGGCCCGTAAAATGTTGTACCAATGTTCAAAGTAAAGTTTTGAAATATTGTACATCTACTCAGAGGATGTGCAAAGGCGCATTTGGTATATAAAGTTTTGTAAGTCTGGTATATTTTAGAATCTTGTGTTTGTAGTAAAATGCATATGAGACCATTTTATTTCCATACAAATGAAAAATATTCTATTGTAGTTTTATTGTCTTCAGTTTACGATCAGGAAAGAAAACTTCATACATAAAGGATTTAGGTGAACCTTTTACTGACCAGTAGAATATATGAGACACTTTCGTTGGTAATATATCACATATTTCTGCTTCGTGTTATGCATTAACCAGTAACTTCAAGATTGGTCGACACATGATTAACCAGTGGCGATTTTAATCAACAAGTGTATCTAGCAACTCGAAATAGCTTGAACCGCAATATGCGCAGAAGGTGCACAGCAGTATGAGAAAAATACAAGAGTATGTGTATAGTGGTGATCTTCTGCGCATATCAAGGTCACGGTTCATGCTATTCCGATCCACAACATGACCCGGTTGCATTTTTAATCAATCACATCCCAAACAGTTTTAAACATTTTATTTAGAAAATAGAAAAATCGTGCAATAAGGGGTTAAGCACTTTATGTACGTGTACACTTTTTTTTTGCGGAAATAGAGAGCAGGGATATTTCGAATGTGCTGTCGTGTTATTTGAAACTTGACAGTAGTAGCGCTTGAATCTCGATACCAGGCATGACATTTCCTTTTCACGAGAAAAATTATACGGAAAAGTAAAAAGAGAACATGTTTATTTTGTATATGTAAAGGGTGATATGCACACACACTTTACAGAGCATTGTATTTATAAATAATCTCTTCTTACATAATAGATGCGGTTCTGCACAATTACTAAACAAAATCTGTACATGCATTTAACGTTAGTGATTTATTAATATGGTTTACTAATAGCTACAAGCTAGAAAATATACCTTTTTAGTTATAATTGTCTCAATTAAATTATAAATAATTTAACATATTTAACATTTAACAAATATTAAATCACCTTGAATACAAAGTTATAAATCAAATGCGATTTTTGTAAAAGGTACCACGAATAAACGTTTATTATAAATATGTCAATCGCAGTTTTGATATAAATGAAAATTTTAAAAATATATATATATTTATCTTGAAATTTATAAATGTAATAAAATTGTTTTTTCCTGGACTATTTCAGAATTCTTATTTTTAGGTCATATGCGTTAGTAGCTTTACGTTTTAATAAAAATACTTGGATTATTGTAACAAATATTAAATCAGATTTATTACTCTCCATGGTATGGAAATATACAAGGAAACCCTTTTATATGAACGTTGACGAATACATGTTGAATGAATTAATAACTACGCTATGTGAATTATTTTGTTCGTGATGCTTTGAACATTTTAATTTTGGAAATGGAAGGTTAGAGTTTGTGTGACCGCACGTTGTGGTGGTGTCTGTGTCACATTGTGAACGTGCCAATCATCTGTCACGTTAGCGAATTGGTGCATTTTGGAAACATGGAATTCCAATTCATGCCCATCAAAAATGTATGTTGATTTCCATCGGTTTCCAAATCTATTTATAAGCGCACATTACTCCCAATATTCGAAGAATCAACTGCCTACCAAAATAAAGTCGAACATTTCGACGTTTATATTAATTATTTATATATGGGCACACCAGTTTAAATTCATATTACGAAATTAGCAGAATATACATGGTGTTGCCGTATTCAAATTAGTCTTTATTTATTACTGAGACACTCAAACACAAAGTAGTACAAGCACTATATATATATTCTGTACTGACTCCGTGAGGAAACGATTTCCAAAGCTGCTAATTCATATTTAATGTTAATCAAAAATGTTATTAAACAAATCAAAATATAATATTAATTAAGCTTCAAATCGGTTTTGAAAACACAGATTAAATGTAGTGATAAAAACCCAAATAGAAGTTAAATTAGAATTAAATTTATAAACCGATTAAAAAACAAACCATAATTATTTAACCGGTAACCTTAAGCAGCAGTAATTACAAAGATTCAAACTACAATTACGTTTCTAAGGCGTAGTAATTAGAATTGTTATTTGAAATACACTCTTTAGATTATGCTTAATTATATATATATATATATATATATATATATATATATATATATATATATATATATATATATATATATATATATATATATATATATATATATATATATATATATATATATATATATATATATATATATATATATATATATATATATATAAGGAATAAAATTATGGTTATACTAAATAACCATTATTATATGTTGGTTTGTTAACCGGTTATTTTTTAATCAATAACATTTGAAACTCTGATTTATTTAGAGCAATTTGATACGTTTTAAAAAATATTTTTATTTATGAATACCATCATACTTTTATATAAAATGAGTAAAAAAAGATAAAATTTCTACGAGGTTCAATTTATTTCACATCTGAAATAAATTGAACGTTGTAAAAATAAGACGTTTTTTTCACCTTTTCTTACCGAAAAACCCACCACAACTGACTTGAAAATCTTAATCACTTTCTATAAAACACGTGGGTTGGGGTCTGCTGAATAACAAACCCTCTTTCCCTATACTCGCATATGCATACTTCCAATTTATAAAGAAAACCCACTTTAAGTTTAAATGCTTAAACGCTTAGTATGGGACGCAACTTTGAAAAAATCTTTTCATTTACTTATATACCTAGGCACTGTAAGCAAAGAAAGTTGGTGGCGCCTACGGCGCCGCATCGGCAGGCCTCAGAAACGTCTAGCTTCACTGTTTCGCTCTTCATCGTAAATATATGTTTCACGGATGAAATATTAAAGAGCGTTACGCCATCAGGGACATGTAAATGTCGCACGCCACACCGTTCAAAATGTGTCGTAAAAACAATTTCTGTTTAGCATTAAATTGTTTAAGTAGATACTCTTGCTAAAATAACACAAACAGATCTCTTTGGCACAGATGTGCATTAAACAATATGTTAAATATTAAGTAACACTTCACTAAACAACAACTTTGTTTTTATTTTCTTATAAATAATAAACATATATGTGTATATATATATATATATATATATATATATATATATATATATATATATATATATATATATATATATATATATACATAAATACATACATAAATATATATATATATATATATATATATATATATATATATATATATATATATATATATATATATATATTTATACTTTTCCAATAAGTAACTTTTTTAAGTAAGTTATAAAACATTTTTTGAAAGATTAATATAAACTAATATTTGATTAATATTATTGGAATAATACGTCAACAATTATTTATTAATACACCAAATATATGCTTGGATTCGTTTGAAATTTGTCGTCGATAATATGTTCATCAGTACCGTTGGTTGAACATTTCGTATAGAGATAAATACATTAGATCTTCCATGTATGTACGGTGTGTCGCTTATTTGTATGTGCCAATTGAATTACTAACCTCTCAAATCTATTTAACTGACAAAACTTACTTGCTACTCAATAATAATCAAACTTCAAGTACTAGCTCTCTGCTCATGTATAATTAAACCAAAACCAATGTCATCTATCAGTAATATGATATATTAACGTTAATATTACTATATTCATACTTAATCCTTCAACCATAACTTATGGTCAAAGATAATCACTTCTAACCCAATGTACTAACCAATAAATTAAATGCAATATATTTATAAAGCACTTTTCTTTCTGGTTTTACAATTTTTTATAATACAGATATTATTATTATTATCCTTAGAGCTAGGTGGTTTTATAATTTTATCAAAAGATAAATAATAAAGTAAAAAATAGCAAATAAATCCATAAGATTAATTTTCTCTCAGCGTATACTTTTAAAAATATAAAACTTCAGCTTATAGTATTAGCAATTTGAATTTCGTATTTGAAAATTCAACAACTTTACAAAACATAAATAAATTATTTAAATTTGCGATTTTATGAATTCGTTGTAGCTCGTTTACAATTGAGCAGCAAATGCAAATGCCATGTATATTTTATGTTAAATTCCTAAAATCAGATTGAATAATGCATCTTTACCCAATTACCAAGCATCTAGTTATAATATCTGTTTCGATGTTTAAAACATCGCCATACCGAAGCTGTATTATTGAAAAACATTCCACGTAGGTATATATATACACAAAGTGTCATCTCATTAAAATCTGACGTATTAACTACATAAATATTTTTAATAACTGTCGGTAAAAAGTATTTTTTACTCGCACGAGAAAATAATTAAAAATTATGTACGTTGTAAATCACGGAAATGTATTTAAAAATTTCATTAAAATGAATTCATTAGTTTTCTAAAGGATTACGATGTCTAAAAATTTTTAATTTAAAATTATCTCAGTATAGTTCAAATAAGTCGCAATTTTCCAATAACCAATAGTTATACTGATGTTTTAAATGTTTTTTACCGTTTGCGAGACGTGAAAAACATTATTAAAACGTAATATGGAACCATCATGTTCACTGATTGTCAATTTAACAATTTTTAGAATACGTTCCTGAACACTTACACACATGTTAAATGTGTTTATATACAAACGGATCTCATATTATATCGAGCATTTGATTGCATGAGAAGTTATAGTGTTTGTGTAATTTTTTTAAGTTAAAATTATCAAAAAAAAAGAATGTGCGTTTAAAAAACAGCATTTGTAATATTCTAATGTGTGTGTGATGTTATATAAAAATTGTACACATGTGATATATTTGACATTCTTATAAGTAAGTCTATACATTTTATATTACCAAACGTGTGAAAATGTTTTTATGGTCTAGGTGGATAGATTTTAATATTATACATATATATTTTATTACTTTAAGAAATTATAATTATTAATTCATGAAAAATTGTTGACATGCACGGACAATTCTATATGCGTTCAATAAACTGTAATTTTTATGCGGTTTTGGCTTTTGGTATCATGTTTACCTACTTCTGTTACAGGAAGCAGTTGTTCGTATGTCGTAGATAAAATCATCCGGTATATGAATATAATTGGGTTGCATATATGTTTTATATAAATACGCAGTATTGTTGAATCGACCAATTTAAAAAAATCATTTATTTATGATTCCATTAGTAGTATTAATCTGAGAAAATGTAGATAAAAAATGAAAATATTTTAAGCAAACATTGGGCAGACATCTCTTGAGAATTGTATAGCAGACGATGGTAAAAGTGTGTTCAACTTAAATAAATTAAATTTTATAGATTTCAAGCAAGGTTTATAAAGCTTTTCTTCTGATCACCGTTATGCGTTGACCTTTTATTTGTTTCAATCTTTTCA
This sequence comes from Nebria ingens riversi, assembly GCA_018344505.1. Classification (NCBI taxonomy): domain Eukaryota; kingdom Metazoa; phylum Arthropoda; class Insecta; order Coleoptera; family Carabidae; genus Nebria; species Nebria ingens. Next base: position 265,341 of record JADQWA010000269.1, on the reverse strand, counting down.
ATGATTGAAAAACTGTCAAATGCCAGAAAACAGGGTCCTTCCCATTATTTTTCATTTTTATATTTAATAAAGTATCAAATAGTAAAGTATTATAAAATACTTAGACCCATTGATATTTCTAAATCATATTGAATATGTAGTTATTTTAAAAAAGGAACTTGTTATATATAAAGGTTTTTATCCCCGCGAGATATTTTTTCAATTTGCATCTCTTCTAAATAATTTTCATTGTCACAGAGTAAATGAGGTGAATTCTTCGCTATTACGTGTCAGGAGAAAATATTTAAATCCAAACACGTACGGTGCGGTTATTTGAATATTTATTTCGATTATTATTTTTCACTTTTTTACAAGGATAAAAGGAAAGATTTATTTGCACGTGCCCAATTTTTATTTTTATTAAATGTTTCTAAATTCTTATATGTGTATGTCTGTCTCTAACGTCAACATTTTTAGTGAATATGTGCTTTATCTAGTGGCAAGTCTTCTTTTCTCTGCTGCAATTGGTACGTTACGTTACGTATTCCTAGACATTCATTTAGTAACGTCAGTTACATTTAGCGACGTTATTTTTTTATGCTCCTGATCCAATCAGGCAATCAATTGCTGCAGAAAGTATATTATTTGGTAAATCCAGTTAGTTCAGCGACCATATGAGAAAATTCGTTTACTACTTTGGTCATTACGTTCCTATAATGGATAACACATCGTAATCCATAATAAGAGTTAACGTCCCAGTCATCTTATTACGTTTTTAATTGTGTGTACCAGCATTCTCTCTGTTGGCGTTTCTATTCCGCATTAAAGTTGATTTTCTCTCTTTGTGCTGATACTGGAATGAGGATATGAGAATTGGATCAGAAATATGGGGTATCAACAGATTAACGTCGTGGTAAAATGGATATCTTGATATCCGAAGCAGAAATGTAGTAATTACACTGATAATAGCAATTATTATATTAATTATAATTTAACCCTGATTCAGCGATAATTGTTTTCATATGTTTCTAATTATAGGACTGCTCCGAATGAAATTGTATTATTAGTCATATTTTTAAATATATACCTAAGTTGGTCCAGCCATTTGGTAGGAATAGGCATGAAGTTATATATGTGTTATTCAATAGGGTTCATACAAATTCTCATTAAATGGAATATACACCTATACGTTACAATTAGATTGTAATTTAATTCGAATTTATCGCATTTGTTCTCATTTAAACCGTAGTGTTTAATTATTATTTGTATTTAAAGTTTTGTAATTCTCGCGCGAACCGTGTGACGTCACAAGCAATATGTAAAACCCATCAAGCAAATGAGAACTAGTTGCTACGAATGTATTAATGAAGCTCAGTTTCTGATTAATGTCACCAATGCGTATGTTGAAAAATTGAGCTAAACACTAATTAACCTAATGTCAACAATAGTATAGTATAGAAAACAGCATCTGTAGTGTCTAACACTGGATTTTCTTATACGTAGTAGGTTTATTTTGTTTATATAAGAAGGATATTAAAATACAAATGTTTAAACATTTAAGAAAATATAATTATACATTATGCTATATTAGATATTATTATGGACCTAAATAACTATTTGTTAGTGTTTGAGGAATTTTTCTACAACCGAATATAGATCTTTGTTTCGTCATCATGCAACACGCAACTTTAAACATTCATATATTTAAATATATACAATTTTAAACAATAAAATTAAGATTTATAATGTAATAAACCATTTTTTTAGTTATAACTTTAGCCAAATTTAGTTAAATTATGTTTGTGATCGCGCATAGCACTTGTGGTGTAAATTAGATTGTACCGGTTGGATATCCGGTTCCGATTCACAGTAGGAACGACCGGTTCAGAGAGATGCATTCCTTTATTTTGCCAGTCGATCTAAACCGGATATCGGGTTCCTAGCGTTAGCGTTGGTTTATATCCGACATTTACGTCACAGAAATACCAACATCATCTTTTAACGATGTTGACATCTACAAACGCATAACAATACTATGCGCATTGCATATTGAGTTTATGTGCAATTTTTTCTACGTTTTAGTCTACGATTTTCCAATCAGAATTCAATAGATTTGCAGTCACTTTATAGAATTGATGAGGATTTTTTTTTATCCAAGTTTTGCTTGTTAGTGCGCTGCAATCATTAAATATTACTTTGGTCTCTATGAGGACGCGAAATGATACTAGTTTTATAAATATACAGCCGATTTAAAAGACATTTTAATTGCAACATGAAAAATAATTTAGCAACCAATGAATATTTTTTTTTATAAAAAGGGTTTTTAGTTTGAATATTTCCTCTCCTATTAGATGCTTTATCACCTTGTAAAGATTAGTTCTACTAATGAAGGAAAATGATGGACGATACGATCTGAACTTAATTATATTTTAATTAAAATTAACCGTGAGAAGTTTACCATAATTTACTAATAGTTTGGTAGTAAGAATGCAAGGATATAATAAGTTTTAAAATGATTAATAGTCTAGTTTTCGCAAAGTGTATATTTGTGTTAGGTACTATTTAATTTCTATATTTTTGGTACAGATTCCACAATGACTTGAGCAACAAAATCCTTCAACTTCGAAGACTAATAATGCAATAATTCCTCCCTAAATTCTATCGTTAGTTAACCAAGTATAAACATCGTATTTTAATGTAGAATTTAAATGAAACTAGATGTTACCACTGAAATCTTGCGACAATCGTTAGGTACTCATTTTGAAAGTACAGTTAAATAAATGTTAAATGTTTTATTAAGTATACAAGTTTATGATATAAATTTGCAAATTTAGATTGATTATTATAGAAAATATATTTAATCATTGTTGTTGATATAATAGTGTTTATAAATCGCGTGTAATCTTTATACAAAAATCATGAAAAACAACGACGACACCATTTTGGAAATACTTCAAGGTCATCGAACAGCAAGATGGCCGACAGCACGTCTTGTAAAGATTTTCATTGCTAGCACTAGATCTGGTAAGTTTTTAATTATTTTATTGGAAAGCACACAATTAATGCACCACCCATAATTTAGCAATAAAATAATGCTAATTATTATATTTATGATGATTAAATTTATTTTTATGGGTACCTATTAAATGTAAGATTAAAAAACTTACTTATAATTAGTAATGTGTAAAGTAGATAAATATCGATTAAAAGGTAAAATTAAATAATTACGAGTGCACTCTGGTACTACGTCTCAAATCAAATTGTTTTAACTTTATGTCATTTTTAGATTTTCTTGAAGAAAGACGACAGTTACTAGAAATTGTTGGGCCAGAATTGCATACACTATACGATGACCATCAAATAGAGGTAATGTAGAATTGGTGACTTGAAACATTAACATATTTGAAATGCAATTTGTGATTAATGCCAACAGGTAGAACTAGTTGACATGCACTTTGGCTCGGCTGAAAACGACGTCTACGACGCCCACCTGTTTGATGACCACTTGTATGAAATACAAGATTGTCACAAAATATCCCGTGGTTGTTTTTTTATTGTAAGAATATATAAATTAACATTTACAAATAAAATCTTTTATCATCAATATGTTTCTAGTGTTTAATTGGTAATAAATATCAACCGTATGTTCTTCCAATTAAAATCGAAGAAGATCAATTTAATGCGATAATAAGAACGTCGCAAGATTTGGACTTGAATAATGAATTAATATCGGAATGGTACAAGTTCGATAATGGATTTTATATACTACAAAGAAAAGGGTGCGTCTTTTGCATTATTAAAAATTATATTTCATCCATTTATTTGCTATTGTGTGTTTCAGTAATATGGAATATGAACAATGGAAAAGTATTTCAGAAGAAATAAATGAGTTTATTCAAAATTGTGTTACGAAAATTGAAAATCCGATTCGAGAAAAGATGCACTATTTGCTAGAATCCGCCGTTGAAAAACAATTTTCATATGCACTAGGTTAGTTTTCTTTAAGTTTTTTATATGCAAACTACAATTCGATGACCTTAAACGCTCGAGTATGCGTATGAATTTAATGATCTACCATCAAATTGCATTTCTGTTGCTTAATATTTTCTTCAACCTATTATAATCTTGTATGTAACTACGTATACTCAAAGGTTGAACTCAGCCTAAACAAACAAAGCTAGAGCCCGCTTCGGTGGCACCAATGTATAACAAATTATACTCTTAATGTGTCATGCAATGGGCCCGAAAGATTTTAATCCACTACTATTTTAATTTTCACTCGCCATTCTACTGGTATAACCTATTATTTCTTTAAAATAATTATATAAAACCGTAAATCAGAAAATATTGGAAAAAACTAAATGTGTATTTCGACAACAAAGTTGTCATCATCGGTAACGACAATAAGGCTATACGATTATCGATGTTGTTGACCACTGATAATCTAGTAAAGAGTATATCTTCGTAGATTTTACCTTAACCAGAGATATTTATTTTATTTATTTAAGTCAACAGACTCCAAGTGAATTGGTTAATATTTCCTTGATTTGAGTGATTTAAATAATTAAAATTCATAGTATATTTTATATTTTTATTTATATCGAAACACAATGACTAATCAATACAAAATATATGATACATAATTTCCGAACAATATTGCAAAATTCCACAAAATATGTTATTTTATGTTCAACAACAAATTTCTTGAGTAATTAAATAATATACCAATGCATATCTTCTAAATGCTAATTGAAAATGAGACGAAATAATAATATTATTTCAAAAAGCTGCAGATATTGTCATTGCAAAAATAAACAAGAAGAAAATCAATCCACTTGAAGCGTTGGGAATAGTTTCAAATGCACCATCAGTCGCATTGGTAGGAGCTGGAGCACCCTCAGCTGGCGGGTCTTGTAGAAATTCGCCCATGATGTGAATGTCACGTAATTTACTAGAGTCTTCTCCCACTGGCGATATTTTGTCCATTTCGTTACCAGTTATGTCAATGCCATCAACGATTTTGATATTCTTCACATTGTCCAGTGGTGCGCTTACGGCCGCGCCATTCACTTGCCAGTTGCACATTTGTACAATCGCAAATACTGCTAACAGTACAGTTGGTAATTTTCGTAAACCAAACATTTTGATTTGCTATAACAAAAATCGTTACGTTTCTAAAAAAAAAATTCATATGTTATTTAACAAGTATTAGGAAATTAATATTTTTTAAAAAATTGGATATGTCAGATAAAAAATAACTAGATGATTCTAGATAATTTTAAATGATTGCACATCGATAGTAACTTTTGACATTGCTCATACATACATACTACATCAAGTTTCATTCTCAATTTCAAGCTTTTATATGAAAGTAGTAAAACTAATTTAGTATTTAATTTAAATTTAACTAGACAGTCATTTAAATAACGAATAATTATAAAATAAATTGTTTTTAACTTACATTTTGCAATTTGCAAGGACACTGAAGGTGACTTTAGTATATTTTCAGTTTCTAATATTTGTTTACCCTAACGACAAGATTTTCTTTTATTTAGGTTTGTGTATTGAATTGGGAGCATAGCACCCTAAAATAAGTTAAATTTAATATTTAGGTTTCAAACTTGTTTTGTTTTGTTATAAAACGAAAAATGTATACTTTAAAGAACGTTGATATATGAAATGTAGTCGTAAAACTCACTGAATTTCTCTTTTGGGTAAATTATTAATTTGTTAACTTTTCTAAGAAATAAATGTATCTTGATATTTATGAATTTATTTTTAAAATATATAGTAAATATGAATTTTTAGATTTAAAATTTGCTCAAATTCTTAATTACGATAGAAAATAATCTTAAGGTAGCCAACAATAGCTACCTGTTTTGTTACATATTTTTAAAACTGCCAGTGTCTTATTTAAAATGATTAAAATTCATAGTTTATTTTATATCTTTATTTATACCGAAACATAAGTATTACTAAACAATACAAAATATATGATATATAATTTTCAAGCAATATTAGAAAGTACACATAATATGTTATTTTGTGTTAAACAACAAATTTCTTGAGTAATTACATAATATACCAATGCATATCTTCTAAATGCTAATTGAAAATGAGACGAAATAATAATATTATTTCAAAAAGCTGCAGATATTGTCAATACAAAAATAAACAAGAAGAAAATCAATCCACTTGAAGCGTTGGGAATAGTTTCATATGCACCATCAGTCGCATTGGTAGGAGCTGGAGCACCCTCAGCAGGCGGGTCTTGTAGAAATTCGCCCATGATGTGAATGTCACGTAATTTACTAGGGTCTTCTTCTCCCATTGGCGATATTTTGTCGTTTTCGTTGCCAGTTATGCCAATGTCATCAACGATTTTGATATTCTTCTCCACATTATCCAGTGGTGCGCTTACGGCCGCGCCATTCACTTGCCAGTTACATAATTGTACAATTGCAAATACTGCCAACAGTACAGTTGGTAATTTTCCCAAACCAAACATTTTGATTTGCTACAAATACAAAAAAAAACGCTTCTAAATACATTTCGAATCCATTCGACTCTATCCTTACAAATTTCGGTTAAACTGAGTCTTTCGATTGCAATCTGACAGCTGCAACGAAATAGAAAAGCATACCCTACGAAGGGATTTGCCCCTTAAGCCAGGGCAAAGTTTAGGTTGGAAGGGGGGGGGGGGGGAGGAAAGTAGATCAAGAAAACACATTTGATGAATTATCTGGAAATATCCATAAGCGATTATATGTTTTTTTTACTAAACGTCAGATTGCCATCGAAAGACTCAGTTTTACCCAAATTTCTTTTGCTTCATTCAAATTCAATAAATTCTTCATATACACTCTTCTATTCTGCTTGCTCACAATTTTTGTTCGCACAATTCATTCTCAATCATATTTATCCACTTATTCCGAGGACGACTCCGCATTCTCACACCATCTCGCCCACATAAATCTTCCTCTTCAATCATTCACTAAACATTCTTTCAAAAAGACCATACCATCTCATTTGGCTCTACATACGACATTTTTACAATATCGCACTGTTCATACACCCACGAATGATAATTTAACAAATGTAAATTTGTTTAAACATTTAATTATATAACACTAATAAAATACAAAATTATAGAATAATTTTAGACTCACATTTTGTATAGAATCGAAAAATGATGTGCACTAATTGTGACTTGTTATATTTTCAATTGCTAATATTTATTTACCCCAACAACAAGTTTTTTTTATTCTTTTGTTGCAATTTGACACCAAGCTACGCTAACTTAAAATATGTATTTTTTTAATTAATTTGTTTTAATGATAAAATATATAGATTTAAGTACGTCAATATCTAAAATTGAGTGCTAAAATTCGATTAGTTTTAGTTAATAATTAAATTGTCAGTATCTATCGAGCTGCATTGACTAAAATTCAAACGTATTTGCTTATATGCACATGTATTCTATATACGAGTGTATACATATGTATGCTGGACTTTTGATTAGTACATTACTGCTTATTTGATACATACATACATACATACATAACTGCATGCCTATTCCTATCAAATGGGGTGGTAGAAAACCCGAATTACATCCATTCCCATTTTGACAATCTTTCGCCATTCAAGAACTGTTTCACAGATTTTAAATCAATTTTCAAAATGTGTGACAAATCTAAATTAAACTCAATGACTCAATATGAATACGTATTGCAATATCAGATAATAATAGAGAATTTGAATTAACTTACAATTTTATAAAGCACTTTGAGATTGAGGACTTCACTATCTTTTCAACTACTAATATTCATAGAAAACAAAATACATATATTTATATTCACTATAACAACAAGATATTCATATTTTTCTTTAGTTTCTTATTGTATTGTTGCACATGGACAGCATAGCACCCTAACATAAATGAAATATTTAGGTCTTGCTCCCGGTACGGCTCATCGTATTTTGGTTATAACGCGAGATTTGGAAACTTTAGAAAACGGTCAATCCGCTTACGAAGTCAGTAATTCTTTTTTAAACACATGTTAATAAATAAGGCATTGTTTTAATTATTTTTTTATATTATATAGGATATAGAAAATGATTCTGCTAATAAACCAAATGAAAGATCAAGGCAACAGTTAAATGAATTTAGAGAACGTGTTGATTCTTCAATATCAAGTGAAAATAGAGCGAATTTTTGGTAAAATTAATTGAATTTATTATTAATTGTTTCTACAATAATTGTTGTTTCTTTTAATTTAAGTGTTCCATGGAAATCAGGCGGTATAGATGAAGATAACGAAGAACATGAAACATATCTGAATAAGTTTAGAACTCATGTACTTGAAAAATTAAAATCGCTTATTAATAGAAATTTAGAAGAAGAACCAGATTTAAAATCACGTAAGAAGATTGTTCAGGTATTTCTTTAAAATACATACTTAGTTCTCCTATATTTATGAATAATATTCTCTAGGAAAATTTCAATGAAAATATAACGCATTTAACGAGCTGCTTCGAAGAATTAGTTGTAGATTTTACAAATTCCGAACTAGTCGATAAAATAAAGCAAACAGTACAGACATCATTTCAAAATAACGCACGGCACAGTCCGATGTTAATATACGGCAATATTGGTTCCGGTAAGACATCACTAGTTAAAACAATCTACCATCAAATTGAAGGCTGGTTCAACACGAAAGTATTACGAATTGTGCGGTTTATATCATCAACACCGCGATCTTCTTATAACTTGGAATTATTACGTGTCATCTGCCAACAAATCTGTATTACGCTCCGATTACCAGAAGGTTTCCTACCAAAAGACGCATCATTTGACCCACTCTACATCAACAATTGGTTTCAAAATTTACTACGGCTTTTCGAGAATTTAAATCAAGTTTTAGTGATCATCATTGATGATTTACATTTACTCAATCCGCTCGATTCGGATATTGTAGCAGCATTAAGTTGGTTACCGATCAGTTTACCCGATAACGTTTATTTAATTTGCACTACTGCTTTGAATCCGGATCAATTACGACTATCCCCCGTTCAAAGAGAACGCTTACGGAATCCGGAAAGTTATATTGAACTTCCACAAGCTGATTCACATAAAGGTATTTTTTGCGTTGTACTATATGTGGCAAGCTATTATTTATGCTCGGTTGCTGTTTTATAGAACTTGTGGAAAATAAATTTGATGAACTTGAGAAACAATTTGGTGAAATCGCAATAGCACGATTAGGTGCATTGATCACATGTTCCGAATATGGTCTTACCGAGACGGAGCTCCTCGAATTATTAATGCCAACTAGTAACAGCGAAGCTGTTATTAGTTTAGAGACAGCGAATTTTAATTTTTCTTCACTCTGTACCGTTCGTCGTGAAATGGGTATTTTATTCATTTATTTAAAAATAGTAACACATGTATATTAATAAATAATATTTTTAAGGAACATTATTAAAAGTAAAACTAATGGGTGGTAAATTATTGCTACCTTGGCGACATGAAATGATACGTGAAATCGCACGTAAAAGATATTTACATAATCAGGATGTGTTACGGAATACTCATACAGAATTAGCAAATTTATTCTTCAGCGAATTTACAGAATCAGAAGAAAATAGTGAATCTGAAGCTGCAGATGAACCTGGTAATGCTATACTATTGACATTCTATAATTTGTTTTATATTAATATTAATTTTTCTATAGCACCACTTCCAACTGATAGTAAAGATACGCCTTTCCAATCGACGCTTCATAGTGATGTCACGTATAGTCAACGACATGTAGAAGAATCGTGGATTCATCTATTAAAAGCAGGCGATACAGTGAAACTCAAAACACTCACTGTTTGTAATTTCGATTTTTTGTTAGCGGCTGTAAGTTATAATTTGTCATATTAAATAAAAACCAATAGCCTACACTTTCTTAGATTCAATTTTGGTGCAAAACATATTTGAAATTATTTCACTACAGATTTATTGACGAATTTATTTTTATAATTTTTTTTTATCCCAGGTACAAACAATCAGTATTAGTTACTTGCGATGTATTTTAGAACATGTACGCTGCTATTTACTAGATCGCGAGTTAGAATTAGTATATCATACAATTCGTAAATCAAGTGACGTGTTAACGAGAGATCCTCTGCAGCTAGCCACGCAGGTAAATGTTGAAGATTACATTTAGAAATCTGAAGTGAAATGTTTTATTTATTTATTTTAGATTATATCATGGTTAAGACCGGTTTCGGAGTGCAGCGGAGGTTTAATGCAGTCATTACTAACATCAGCGATGGCGTGGTGTGATGGTTTTACGTTACCATTAGTTGTACCACTTAATGCCTGGTTACAACCACCGTTACCGGCACAATCACGAACCCTTAACGCGCCCAATGTCCGAATGGTGGAATCAACACCTTCTGGGCAGCATGTCGTATGTGTCGTTGATTCCGAACCACAACTCTGGCACATAATGAGTAATCAACTAGTTCATACATTTAAAGGTTCAAATCTAATGAATTATTTACACAAGCATAAATAATTAAACAATGTTTAATTAAATAGGGCACACTGCTAGAGTTCTCTGCATGGCAATTACGAAACAATCACAATATCTATTGACCGGCTCTGCTGACCTTAGCATAATAGTATGGGATTTAAAATTATTGACTTCGCATATTAAAATCTACGAACACATTGCACCAGTGTTGTGTCTTACAAGCGCACTAAATAATTCTGTTATTGTAAGTGGAGCTGAAGATAGTAGTATCATTATAACTTCGCTTGCAAATGGACAACTTGTAAGTTGATTATATTTTGTATTAAAACAACTAGGTTGTTGATGTTATGAAATGTTAGGTAATGAAAATCGATCATCATCGTGGCTCAGTAACATCGGTTAGAGTCACTTCGGCTGGTGATGTTTTGGTCTCTGGTAGTCATGACAGAACTGTTTGCCTGTGGTCCTTGGAATCATTCACACTTCTAAATACGATTTCTTTAGTCGCTGCCGTTACTATGATTGATGTTTCGGCGGATTCTGTATTTTTATTGGCTGCTTGTTCAGATAATAATTTGTATTTGCGGACATTGGCTACTGGGACAGAGTTGCATTGTTTAATTGGCCATAAATCTAAAGTAATTATTAAAAATGATAATCGTTTGGTCTTTCTTATCTATATCATATTTAATATCATTATTTTCAAATGTTTAACTTTAAGTCAATTGTAATCAAAAGATTTTATAATAATACACATATTAACAAATCGTTTTACTTGTGCATAATATAGAATATATTATTCAAAGGAAGAAAGATCAAATCTTTATTCACTTTATTAAATTTTATATCAGAATTAACTAGATTTTTAAAAATTATTATTAGGTGAAATCCTTGTGTATGGCTCAAGATAGTTGTAGAGCGGTAGTCGGTTGTGCTGATAACCGAGTCTATATTTATGACATGCATAGCGGAAAACTTATGAAAACACTAACAGGTTCTAATTTACTTTAGCTAATCTACTATTTATACTTTAACATATAATTTTTAGGACAACCTGGAGAAGTTACAACAGTTAAAGTAACTGATAAAGACGATTTTCTTTTAACTGCTGGTATTTAACAACTATTTCAAAGACTTTTTTTTTATATATATATAAATATGTAATTATTTCAGGGGGAAGTCGTGTACATTTTTATCCATTTCGTAGTGAGGACACTGTCAAAACTTTACTTAAAATCAATAAAAAATCCCAGCATAATTTACAAGCGCACAGTGCTCCTATTACATGCTTAGACATATCAAAAGATGGTCTGTTAAGTGTGACCGGATCATTGGACCATTTAGTTAATATTTGGCTATTGAATACACATGAATTAATCTTAACCATGGATGGTCATACAGAACCAATTACATGCGTGAATTTTGCACCAAATGGACTATTTGTAGCGTCTGGCTCTGAAGATAAAACCGTTAGAGTTTGGGGGTTGACTTTAGGATTAGTAGTATCAACGTTTACAGTAGGTTCAGTTTAAATTCGTAGTAAATTTGAGTATTTATTTGATTATCGATAGGGTCATCAAGCTCCTGTTTGCGCTGTACAAGTAATGATGGACTCATCCCGGATCATTTCTAGTGATCGAAATGGATCACTTAATGTTTGGTTGGCAGATAACGGGTCACTCACTCAATCGAGTAGTGGGCTCAGTAAATGTTTAGCAGTTACAAATAATATGAAATATACTGTACGTTTAAATGATTTATTTTTGACATTTTTACGAATTTGATTACTTTTAGGTATGTACAAACGGTGATAATTCTTTACGAATTTGGTCTTTAATACGAGATGAAGAACGATATACAGTTAGTCATTCCGAAGAGATATCATGTTTTGTTTTAACAATGGATTCAATACAAGTAATAACAGGTTCGCGAGATATGTCATTGAAAGTTTGGCAGTTATGTGGTGGCAAATTATCTCAGGTATTTGTCTTTTGAGTGTTCAATTTATTTTTATCAGCGTTATATTTTTATATTATTTATTGCAGGTGTTAGTTGGGCATACAGACGCAGTAACATGCGTAGCCGTTGCATTATTAGATAAAAGTATTGTGGTATCCGGTTCCTGTGATTCTAACTTAATTGTTTGGGATATCAACACAGGATCTGATCTACATACACTATCTGCACATTTGAGCTATGTTACTTGTGCTAAATTATCTGCAGATGGAAGTGTAGCAGTTTCAGGTATTTATTCAATTTGCATGCAGCCCATTTTTAATTCTAAGTTTTAAAAAGAACTTTAATCGTATTTAATATCATTTTGTATATTCTTTTATAATTTTAATGAATAATTCATAGGTTCTGATGATAAGTCAATAATAATATGGGACACAAAACGTGGTTTACAACTGACGAGTTTACAATTACATATTCCGATAGTAAATTTAGATGCATCATCAGATTGTTCTAGGATAATCGTTCACTTAAAAGAGAAACAGTATTTACCTATAATTTGTTTACACAACACTCCCGCCAAATATGTTAAGTTACCCACATATTGTGCACCGGCTAGAGATATTCCGGGTTTGTATAATATACGATTTGATACGCAGAAAACAGACTAGCATTGATTGTTTGACTATTACTAGATCCCAGATCAATGCCAAAACGACAAATGCGGCGTCTACTTAAAAAAGAAGTATCACTCGATACTTATACCTGGCAAAAGAAATACGCACATCTCACCTCGAATATCATGATTGCTGCTATGGATGAAAGGTTAAAACGAAGATTTTCTGTATCTGCTAGTATGGAGGAAATATCAAAAATACCACTGAATAAAAACTTAGGATCACAGGTTCGACATTGTCAACAGTTTTTACTTTGTAAAAAATATAACAATTTAGAAAAATTGGGTGCTTATATTTTTAAATAATTTTGGTATATAGACGGCTATTGCTGAAGGAGCTTCTCTTGCTCAATCCCAGCATTTTGACCAATTAGAAGCGTTATGGAACAAACGATCGCCACCCAGACGTAGGCTAAATCAAGTATGATTTCTCCCAGATTGTATAAGCGTGTATTTATTTGTGTTCCAATTAATTATTTCAGTCACTCTCGAAACAATCTTCGTTAGTGGAATCACGACTGGGCTCTTCGGATGAGGAAGGCATGGAAGGTGCGTTATTAAAAAATTCCAAACCGACTGCATGTGTCATAAGACCGCCACATTTAAAACGTAGAAATAGAGATCCTAGGCGCACGAAATCATGCATTACACAGTAGTTTTAGTTCATCATTTATTTATTATTAGCATTTTGTGATACTCTATATTTATGTCGCTTTAGATAATAGTAAAAAACTTTCAATAATATTGCATGTAATGAAATGTTTGTCACTGTAGTACTTATAGTTGATAAGTTGTTTTATTGCCATTGTTGGCAACCTTTTGGTATTTATGTGTCTTGACTTAGTAATAATTACGATAATTATTAGTATAATTGTAAACATAGTAATGATTAGAGCGTATAAATACGACTTATCCATACTTGAGTATACATATTCATTGCACGCGTTAATCATTATGGAATTCGTTTATCATTCTAGTATCATTACGTAGCATTAGTGCATGTCATGTTTTTTATCAGTAATAGTCGTATTAGGCTTTGCATGTAATAAATTGTAGATGAGTTATCATTAAAATAATTCTGATAATGTTTGTATTTATTTATTTCAACGTTAGGTACATATCGTAAAGTGAAATTTTAGAATTAAAATTATCGCCTACTACGGCCATATATTTTCTATAGAGTAACTGTTACTTAATTTAATAATAACAAACAAAATGGCTGCAGAAGACGGTATTTTTATAATTCGCCTATATGATGCTATATCGATATGAAAACATGATTAAAATTTGTATCATGTCCATTTTAGATTGAGAAATTTAAAGGAAGAATATTATAGAATGATCATGAAAACAAGTAGGAAGTACATGGATGTTTTAACTAAACACTCTCCCTATAAAATGAATGTTGTATTGTAAGTACTTCTTCGATACTGAATGCTGAGTATAGTACTTATTACCAGAGGTTCCGGAAAAGCATCCTACGTAGAAACTTCAGTACAAATAAATTAACACATGTTTAAATTTTATTATCAACTAAAAATGATTTCTAAACATCCTGTTCCTCATCCTAATTTATCCAAAAAAATGTACGAAGACTCTTTAGCTCTCCTAAATTCCGGAGCCACTGCTTATTACTAATAAAAATGGGCAGTGTAAGTTATTGAGAAGTAATTATACCTTTAGACAATAGATTACAACAAAAAAAAAAACATATTTTTACAAAAATGCTATTTATAATTTTGATAAAAAACAACTTTATTTTTATTCCCTATCTGTGTAGATATAGCTATATTATGATGGTAATAAGTACGATATTCTGTGATTTTTAGCACATACACTTTTGCAATGACTATCATCTTATGAGTGGCGTATTCAGTCTTTTATTGAAATCGAGTTACAATGTAATTATTACCATGATATTTATTTAAAAAGATTTTATTTTGTGTCATATTTTTATTTTATGATTCATTTCTATCGTATTCCAATAACGGACTGTGAAATACAATATTAAATTGAATATTGACCATCGGATTGTATATTGCAATAATAAATGGCTTCTAATATAATAGATATATTTCAAGATGTTTGCTTTTTAAAATATATGACCCAATAAGTGAACAATGTTGAGCGTACCATGCATGGATCCCTCGCGAGACATCTAACTAGAATCAAACTTGCTTTCTGAACGCTCACTAAAAGGCGTAGCCATTTTTGTTGTCAATTTTATTGAATAGTTCTAAATCAAAAGATAAAATTATGTGCAGTATTTGTTGTGTTCATATATTAGTGATTGTGTCTACGAGATTTTAAGGTAAGACACAGTTAAAGATATTATCAATCTAATCACTTGTTTGGGTATTTAAAAGCCGGCATATAATTACTTCCTTATCAAACGTACATCAATAGAATTTAATTTAATTTCCAATTATTCGATTTATATAAAATATTTACTTTATATATATTAGAACAAACATTAACTTCTTGTAGATTTAGTAATAAGTTGAAATTTATGAAATAAATATTTTAGTTGCATAGTGCAGTGTCACTTAAAAGCATAAAAATAACATATGGACCACAAATAAAATATTTATTATATATACACATTTCAATCGCATCAGATAAATACCAAATAATTTTATTGAAATAGCTCAATTAATAATAATTTCTCAACAACAATAGCCTATTAACATGTGCGGAAAAGGTCGATAACCTTTTAAGAAATTAAAAAAAATACGATTTATACATATTTACTAATATTTGTAAAAGTATGTTTCATAAAAACAGTTGTACTTAAGAACAAAATTAACTTTCTATCATTGTATTCTATTATTGTAATTAGATGATTGTTACTAATTTTATTACTATTGCCATGAATAATAAGGTCAGTCTAGAAACCGAAAAAAAAAAAACTATTTTGATACTGATACACAATTAGGTTGTCACTTTCAAAAAATAAAAATTGGATTTAATCATAAGAAATTATATAAACACATTTATATGGTTAAATTATATTTAGAATCAATTTTTGGTAAATACCAAAAATCAAACTTATCAAATGTGTTCGCCTTATATGTTTCCTTGAATCCCGAATTTAGGAGATCACAAATAGTACGAAAAAAGTTTACTTATTTTCGAACTTATTTGTTGATTTACTAGCAAACCAAAGAAATTTCATTCCCTCTGATAACATCTGAGAATTTAATATTCCGTGCGTAAATTTGTTATTTATTTAATATTTACATTATAATTCGTAGATAAATAAACAAATGCTCCTCTAAAAAATTAATAATAATAGTTTTAAAATATATTTAAATAACTACACTGGATATAATTAAAATATGATTTTCTCAAGAAATATTTTATTTATTTAGTGGGTTCTATATAATATTTTACGATATTAATTTGATTTTGTTTTCTATTGACAAACATCTTATTAGAGCGCCGTGTTGTGAGTGAATGACCTGTATATTATTACATTATAATGATTATAATAAACACTGCTTTTCCTTGCGTTAGTGACAACACCTGGCACTGACTTATTTATTCTCATCAAACTAAAATTAGCGTAGTAAATATATATATATATGACAGTGATTGCATTGTTGACGTCACCGGTATTTTAAGTAACATTTTCATCGGTGTAAATAAACATGTAGTTATTTGAAATTACGCGCCATCTATTTTTTAACACGCTTGTTCCAAATGTGCTACAACTTGTACTTGTATAGCTGTTATATGCACTAAAAATTGAGTTTTTTAAATGATTAAAAACTTACTCAAATCTAAAAACTATCAATTAAGTAATAAACATTTCTACAGTAAATTGTCTATACTGTGTAATTACTACAGTTATAAATGTTGGGTGTGATTAAATGTAAAATGAATAAAATAAACTACTGTTAATGAATGTGTTTGCGTTTATATGTATTCGCATTGTTTATACGTTTAGGATGAATGTAACAGATATCGTAATCATGAAATATAATGTATTTTATATCAAGCCTCTTTTGATAGTAGAGAATGTCGCTTATCAAGACAGATTATAGGAATGTTACATGTTTACTGTCATAATATACACAATATTTACAACGCAATTTCAACATTTGCTTGAGCGAAATTTTGCACGTTCCAATCAACGCTGTGTGGTGCGTGTCAAACGTCATAAAAGTCTTAACATTAACTTGAAAACCACTGAACTATTTTTAAACGTCGATGAATGACAATTAATGTTGGGTATGGATGTATAAAACTTCATTTCTGATTCTGTGACATATCTATTTAAGAAGCAATGACATGTCAGAGTTTTGAATGCGAATGAGTGTTGGGTATGGAAGGTTACACAATATGAGAATGATTGCTTAATTTAGAATAAGAAATGATATTTATTTCTACGTGTTTATACCTCAAAATAAAAAAATAAATCAATTATGAACATAAAGTCGTTTGTGGCCCATATTGTTTGCTAACATAACACTTCCCCCTCCCTCTCTACACGCTGCATAATATCTAAAAGATCTCTGACGGAATGAGAGTTTCTTCTCATTGCAAGAGAGACATCCGGGAGGAAACTAAGCTAGAAAAGGACACTAGAATCCTAGTTCCTTGTCGCTAGATAGAGACAACGCGTGGAAAATCACGCTAGAGATGAAAACTGTTCTAATTCCCAAACATGCACATGCGCTGTATGCGAGCACTATTGATTTTCGTCAAAATGTATGTAAGGATCACGATACGCAGGGTTACGTGTTACTGTTCAAAGGAAAATGAACGTTGTAGCTACGCTTCCGTATTTACATCCACGGTCCGGTTCACTTTTGCGTTGTATGCGCGTGAATTATCCATTTTTCACGCACACAGCGCGTAGGTGCATATTTACTAGCACGAACCGACCTAACTACTAAGCGGATCGCGATATATTTATTCGATTGTGTTGCCTACTTCGTTGCAATGCATCCACAACTATCGGACGATTTTACAATACATGAAACCAGTGTCGCAACGGCTATTATATCGTAAGAGAATCCACGCTGTTTCGCGGCCGTTGAGGTAGGTGAGTGTTTTCATTTTCACTTTATTTATAATGTTGAGAACACAACCTCAGGAATGATTTTTGATTTTGCGATACAAAACTCGAATCTAACAACACATCAGACATTTGATTTGAGTTAGACGGTGTTTACTTAGATTACAAGCGAAGCAGACCAGCCAAAAATAATGTTTTAAACTATATTTAATATGGCGTTTTGATTTATTGTATCATTTAGAATGTTGCGTACAGTAAGCATTGTTTTTTTTATGTTTCTTCTGCATAATATAGAATTTTTCTATTATTTCGATTTATTCAAATATTTTGTTACAACTGAAAGAGCATATTTATTATAGATAGTTTAACATCTTGACTGCCATTGCCTCATTGTTAAAATGATTTAATCACTAAAGTGTTATAGATTTGTAATTTAGAATAATGTGTTTTAAACCATTTCTAAATAGTATTAACAATTTTATAGTATTTTTAAAAATGTATTCCACATTAATCCACCTTACTTAAGATTTAAATTCAAAGTTTTTATTTTATTTACAGTAGAGGAGAAAATTATATACATGTTCCTAAAGTGTAATCTTTTTTTTTTTAATTAATAATTTGTTTAAATTAGTGTTTTATTTCAATTATTTACATCGCCATTTCTTTCATTTAAGTATTTGCTTAACTATAAATATTTACATTTCTTAGATAATACTTTTTTATCAATACACCAAATATTAAATGTTTTGCTGATAAAATGTAGGTCACGTATTATCATAATTTTCTATACTACGCATCATTTTTGCGGCTTTGTTCTGTGAACTAAATATTAATAAGATTTCATGTGTAAATAATATTCAACATTCACGAATAGAGAATACTTAATAATTTTGTATTAATTCAAATTTATTCCAAATTTTGCATAAAATAATATATAACTAATAAATTCATGAGTTAGAATTTAATATATTTCCTCCATTGTGTAAATATACCTTTGATGTCTACTTTAACGTGTACACATAGAAATACAATTAAAACATAACAATTAATTGACTTTAAATATATCAGTTGCATTATTATCAATTATATCTTCAACGAGTGTATATTATTTTATTATGATTGTGAATAAAATAAATCAATTGAAATTTGACGATGGCGGCAGCACAGTCGCTGTTGCTGATATCGTATATTAAGCTCCAGCCATCGGATTTTCATTTCGGGTAGGCAAGAAGCCAAATTTACGAATGCTAAAATTATAATTTTAGAACAACTTATTAGGAAGCCCCCAGTCAATTCTATATATTAAATGTTTGACAAACTTCCTGTTAATTTTGAAAACAGTTAATATTATTATTTTTCACCTTATTAGAAGCTTGTTTATCAGATGTTTCACGGTTATTTTATTTGCAATCGTTTTCTACGGCTTCCATCACATAATTTAATCAAATAAAATTGAATTTACTTCATATTGCAACGAACTCGAACATATAACTGGATTTATTGGTTTTAAATCTTTATGTAGGCACTTTTTCATAGTTGTTATTTTTTCTCTCCATTAATACAAGATCAAATTAAATGAAATTATTACCAGGCATTTTTTAAGCAAATACACATCGAATGGTATTTTTTAAATTTTAATGTGCAAGGCACGATGTTTTTCTAAACGAGCCTGATGGTTCACCTTAAGCTAACGCCTCAGCTCTGGCGATGAAATTGAGAACTAACGCATGAAGGTTGAAATACACATGTTTCATTTATAGGATATTTCTATGCTAATATTGAACACCAATAATGGAATTTTCTTAAATAAATAAATAAGGGGAAAAAACGTACTTTCTATTGAGTGCTTGGACGCATCTCGAGTTGATTTATCAATAAAAATATAACATTTATAAAATTTAAGTTTTACGTCAGCTACAACCTACCATAAGCGAAAGTTAATTCTGTTAGTACTTTTGGTACTACCAAAATAATCCATGTGTGTCTTTAGATTGAATGTCCTTGACCTAGAGCATTTAAACCACTTATAATTATATTTATAGTATATTTATAAACAATGTTATCGATAAATTATTAACGATATCAGTTTTATGTAATCAATTGCGTATTATTAAAGATTTTTTGAAAGAAAATATCTAATAATTACCAATTTACTAGATTTATTTGATAAATGAAATATAATTTAGTTAAAACTGGCTAAGCTCTACTTCATTATTGAATAAAAGTAAAAGTATCGTATGTGAATTTCGTTATGTAAACAAGCGTGGCTCAGGTATCGATTGTTGTATATCTCTTTCTAACACACGAAAATGTCAAGCCCTTTAGGGGTTTTCATCTCATTAAAATTAGCTAAGCTTAAGTAAGTTTTTCTAAAGGTCTTGTTATATCGATTCGCAAGTTACTTTTCATTATAAAGTGGCCTAGTCTTCAGCAAAGTAATTCTTAACACAATTAGAACATCCACTATAATAGGATTATAAATAGAGTAATACGCCTTACTATAATACAAGCCCAAATATATACACATATATGAATAACATTATGTTAAATGGTAATGTAAATACAGACATAAACATGACTACATATGAAAATTTCGCAAATACGACGGAATTTTTTGTATAGTTACGTGATCAAGTTCAAGGTCACCCGGTATCCCATCATGTTTGACATGTGTGCGAATTATTTTTGCAAACCGCTATTGTGTTCGCATATTTCATTTGTGTGTATCTAAGCGGGGACAATTATAATACAGTTAAAAATAATTTGCGGAAATGTGTAAACACGTTTTATAATAATTTTTTGTAGTAAACAAACCATTTTTTTTTTTGCTGATTCCATTTTAAACCACTAATAGATAATTGATATGAATGAACACGGTTGTTTTTGCTTTGTGATACCGATGAGTTAAATGGTGGTTAATTTTTTATGCTTATTGGTTAAATCTAAAATTATTTCTTCGGTTAGTTATTCGGTAAAAAAAGAAGTACGTTTAGTTAGGTTTAGTATAAAGAAAAGGCATGATTTAAATAAGATATAAAACGTATATTTACACTTAAGCTTTTGAGTGGGTAGATGCGATCGAAAACACTTATTAAGAATTGAAACTTGACATTACAAAATCGCGGCGACTTGGTGGTGCAAAATTGATTGAATGCTGGTGCTATCACGTACCGGGTACAATCCACCCAATTACCATACAAATGCGCAATTATATCAACACCATATAACTAATTGTGACACCCATAAACACCAATCATTATCAAGTACTTTTCTTTAATAAAAACGAATACATGAAAACAAATCATTATTTCATAAATACATGTCTATATAATTCAAGAAAACTTATCACATATATACATTTGGAATATACATATATAACTCCATGCCTATTCCCATCAAATGGGGTGCAAAATGGTATCTAAAAATGTGACTTCTTTTAACAGTGTAGGAACTGATTAATATTCAGAAATCGTGTTGTAATGCGAAGATATACATATCAATATTGAATGTTAATTCTTTTGAACACGATATTAAACTGTTCATATTCTGACGTCAATATAGCCTCGATTTAAAATCACATAAATTTAATTTAATTTCGATGGTGTTGTGCGTCTTTAGATCTCCGCCGTAATAATAATATCATAGAATTAAATATCTCATATCCGGAATTTTTCGTGCTTGTATAAAAATAAAAGCGATTGACATGACAAGTATTCCTACTGCCGGAATGGATATCTAATACGCTTTTGACGTTTCAAATTGATTGGATTTTTTTTTATACTTAACGGAAATTGAAATCTACGCAAAAATAAAAATAAAATACTTTTAGACTAAATGCATATCGCATATATATATATATATATATATATATATATATATATATATATATATATATTTATATATATATATATATATATATATATATATATATATATATTTATATATATATATATATATATATATATATATATATATATATATATATATATATATATATATATATATATATATATATATATATATATATATATATATATATATACATTTGAAATACTCGATGTGCATTCTCATTATTTCTAACTAAAAACTGTTTTAGATTTTTAAATTAAAAAAATAACAAGATTTTTTTTTTGTTAATGTATCATTGCTCTAATTATGTATGATTACTAAGAATGATACTCAAAAATTCGTAATAATTGGTGTTACTAGGCAATCAAAGTATAAAGAAGGAATTGTCATAGTATCAAATATCTGTTCTAAATTTCCATTACGTAATCACATATTTACCTCGTTCCAATAGTCATCACTATTTACTCTTTTAATCTACTTTGGTTTGGATGCAAATATAGTTAACGTAACTCCAGCAAACTCAACCACATTCCCAAACTTTTCATACACCTAAATAATGTATGTAACCCTGATACTTGCTTGTATTATAACCTCAAAATATAATTTATGTCTACAATATGTTTTTCCCAAAAAGCGAAAAAAAGCTATAATAAGATTCTGCTTGCATAGCAATACACTCATCCGGAATTCTCATTTATATTAGTAATTAATTATATTTTAAAAGCCTTGAGGGTTTTCTGCCACCACATATGATGGAAATAGGCATGATGTTATGTATGTATGCATTATTATACGCATACATATTGAAACATTCACTATTATATTATTTAG
This sequence comes from Nebria ingens riversi, assembly GCA_018344505.1. Taxonomy (NCBI): domain Eukaryota; kingdom Metazoa; phylum Arthropoda; class Insecta; order Coleoptera; family Carabidae; genus Nebria; species Nebria ingens. The sequence goes on along the minus strand of JADQWA010000269.1, from coordinate 242,504 downwards.
AACTAGCAATTATTTAAATCTCTTGACAATTATATAAAATGATAACAATTTAATCAACTAATAAAAATGGTAATGAAATGGGCAATCAAGGTCGAAAAGGCAGTAATGGAAAACTTATATTTTAGTAAAATTGTTATGATACGTACTTTTTTAAATAAATAATTTAATTATACTTATCGATTAGCATTTGAAGTTAATGTTACTATTTAATAATGACACAAATATGATTTTAATAACATATAATTTATTTTTTAAACAAAAATCTATAATCTAGAAATAACCAGTACTTTTTGTGTAGCAACTGGCGTTATTAAAAAACAAAAAAAATATCAAAATTGGAACGAATAGTATAACAGTGCTATTTCAATATAGTATGGTAAAATCAAAAATGGCAATTTGCCAATTGAAATATTTTTGGAATTAGTAGCATCATACCATACAAGTTGTGATGCAAACGTATATACATATATAAAAAATAAAATCTACATACACAGAGTGAAAATATATATATTTTTAGATTGGGTGAAAAGAAGTATGTATGTAAGTAAGAATTTTTATTTGAAATCTAAAACGAAAAATGTTTAGATTTCAGTGTATGTAGGGGGAAAATTTGAATAAATAATACATCTAAATTTAAATTCTATAAAGGTTTATTTCATAGATAATAGATTTATAGGAAATAACATTTATTTAATGGCATAGACATACATGTCTAAATTCTATTTATTGTGTTTTCTATTTACAAGAAAACTGCACGCGAAAACAAGATTACGCATTGTAACATGACTATTTGTTTATCTATATTAGATTCATAGATGTCTTTATATATTGATTAAACTTGACCTTGAATTTCTATATATTGCATAGTATTCTTATACATTGATTATTTGCATGAATATGTTATGTTAAGTGTGAACATATAACTGCGCAGTTTTGACATTTTTATTATCATATATTTTCAATATACCATTACAAATGATAGCATCAAATCAATTCATTTTATATAATAATGACAAAATCGAACTTTGGAAGCTGAAAGGATAATTTTCGTGCGTCGAACCTAACGAAACTTTATAGTATATACATACATACATACATACATATATCAAGATCTAAATATTTTGTTTTATTTACGAGCTCATTTATTTTTCAATAGAAGAAATATTCGATACTTAACACGAAATGTAATCTGTTGTGAGCATTATGCATATTTTCAGTTATTGTTATGGTATATTAAATAACAGTTGATAAGCTCAAAAAAAGTGAGAGTAAAAATGACTAACAATGCCATTTGACACAAAAACAAATTATATATCATCATTAAGCACTGTGTCTTTATTCAAATCGCTATTAGAATTTCATATTCTCCGTGTACGTGAAATGTTTTATTATACAAATTTTGAAATGTATTTTTATCAGTGTATATACAGTGCCAAATTTATTTTAAATTTAATTTGATTCACAAATTTATAAATATATCTTTTTGGTTTTAATTTATTGTGACATTTGTGAATTATCTCACGTATAAAATCGGATTGAATTTATCTATTGGATTAATGTCATTTGAATCATGTATAAAAATAGTTTGAAAGTATTTCAACTTCGCAATCTCGTAGGAGGATTGTTTTAAAATACAACCCATACCGAAGTTGTTGACAAATAGAAGCTACTTTAAATAATTCTGACTCAGATTTGTTCATTTCTAAATAGGGAAGTATTTCAACTAAGTTGTGAAAATTATTTCGACAACTACTTCAATATATTTTTTTTGGGTTTCACTTTTGTAAAACATGTCTTTGTTGTTGTTGCATATTTTGTGTTTAGTATAATGTTTATTACATGTAAGAATATAAAACTGCATAATTATAAATAGATTAATAGTAGATCTGAAAATAATTTCAAATCAAAAGTTAATTAGAATTGATTAGTGTTTATTAAAACACTTCATAATTATTAGGCATACAAAGACAATGGTAATTAGCTTCCTATTTCATTGATAATTTATTAACATTTATATAATATATTTTAACATATTTAACAAATTAACAAAGTATAACCGGATGTGTATTATTTGTGGTTATGGTTGCTGAACCACAAATACCCAATGAGTTCAAGCTTGGTTACGCAATTAGGATAGTGTAGGTTAAGGTTAACTGGTTCCTTTTGAATAAAACGGAATTCAATCTTCAAATATATGTTTGTTTTTTTTTTATATCCGGCAATTCCTGTCCTAATTTCGTGAGGTCTCGTGCATATTGCGCATGCGCAATCGCTCACTGCTTCACTAATATATTGATACGAATACATACTCCTCTCCTCGGGCGAAACTGGCAATGTTTTGATTCGGTCACCCAGTCATGCGCCCAAAAGCCTATTTAACAGAGTTTGTTCGCCGATACCGCGTCACACACATCCCGCAGGAAGCACCACATCCAGAACATATATATATATATTTTAATAGTTTTGTTATTGTTGTTCGGGTTCGTTATTAATAGTTGAACGTGTGAGATATGGATAGTATACAGTATGGAGCATAGAGGTAAATTGCTATCTTGTTTAAATTCGATTTAGTTTATTTGAAAATTTGTTATAATATAAATTAACGTTTTCAAATATATTTTTTATTTGTCGGGTTTGGAAATTGTTTAAATACTTTTTGTATAATTTAAAGAGAAAATAATATTTCTAAAATTACAATTTTTTTTAAATGAAATTCATCCAATTTACGTTTTATGAATTCATAATTTTCATTTTCGATAATTATACTTCCTTATATATCAAATATGCAATCATTTTCAAAAATATACTGTTATCGTTATGTAAATACATGTTTTTCAAGGTTTCTAATAAATTAACATTTTTGCTGCGTATCCATGCATATCAACCATTGCAATTATTACTAAAAAATTGTATCGAATCAATTTGGTTCAAATCTGAAAATAACATATTTAAGAATTTTGTTTATAATTAAAATTGAAAATCGCCTATAAAATTAAATATTTAGACAAAATAAATGAATCGTTATCTCAAAATAGCGTTATAGGTTATCAAATATTTATGTATTTTATTAAGGATAAAAATATATTTTTAGAAACTATAGTTTGGACCCAGAATTTATTGCAAATGCAATATACTCGTGTTATGTTGAAATTTTATTAACAACGCACTAAAACGACTAGTTTTTTTTTTCGCATTAGAAGACATCTGTGCTATACCATCAACGGTTTTTATTTTATTTTTTATCATTGACCGATCTAATTGAACTTTGTTCGATGGCAATCAATCGTCTTCTTCTTTAAGTAGTGGTGACTTGTCGATTCATTGATTTTTAACCTACGCAGTACCTACTTGGTGATTTTAACCAATTATATATATTAGGGAAAAACATAATTATAGAATAGACAATTCTAAATGTATTTTTAATTAAAAGTTACTTTTATATATATATATATATATATATATATATATATATATATATATATATATATATATATATATATATATATATATATATATATATATATATATATATATATATATATATATATATATATAATATATATATATATATATATATATATATATATATATATATATATTGCCAATATGCTTTCTTTAGGTGGTGCTTTGAAATAAAAGCGCTTTTGAAAGGTAAATGTGAATTTTTTTTTTTTAGCAATGCAAATGTAGTAGTGGTCAATAAAAATTTAGTAATTTTTTTCAATAACTAAAATTAATCATCACTGTCATTTTAATACATTGTGCACTCTAGTTCTTCCTAAAACATATTTTTAGTATAAACACATTTTTTATTAGAACTCTAAATGACGGCTTTAAATTTAAATATTTACTAAACAATATTTTAGTTTCTAAATTTTATGAAATAACCGGCTGTTAGTATATGAAAATATTTAAATATTTGTTGATACAATACAAAACAATAAATATCTCTTGTAGAATTACCAAAAATTGCAAGTAATAATAATAATTTTATATGAGTCATAAAAACATAGCAAACGCAATTAAATATAATTATTTTGTAAACAAATAGCATATCATAATACTTAAATGCATAAGCGGTCAATTATAAATTATAAACACACAAGTACAATACGTTTCAAATATCACAATATGACATTTTAAAAATATGAAAAGTTACCTAGAACTTTTTTATTTTAGTAAATAAAAAAAAAATCTAATCTTTTTCAAATCATCATAACACACCATTTTGAACTTTGATAATCAAAAACGTTATTATTTAAATTCATATTTTTACTTATTAATCCAGTAGATTAATGGTAATCCAAGATTATATTTACGTTTGATTTTGAGTATAATAATAGTTAATCCTTGATTAGATTTACGTGATGTATTTTCCAAGGTTTGTTTATACTAATTAAGATGAATAAAAACAAAATAAACCTAGGTTAACTTTATTGTTATTGCCTCAATTTAAACGAAGGTTTAACACTAACCATTAATTAGATGTTGTATATATGTGAAAAACTACTTATTATCATCATTAAAAAAATCCTAAATAATGTTTTAAATTGTTGCTCATAACTGCAGTTATGATGTAATTTTGTTAAAAATGACTAAAATAATAAATTCAATTTAATAGGCGCTAATTAATCTAAATGAAAATCTAATATGCAATTTATAAAACAAATGTTGATTGTGTGTATTATCAATGCCGTCAATATTAAAGATAATTTTGTCATAAATAATCTATTGTTAAATTGATCTGAGTCAACAGATGTATTAGTGATCATGTGGATGTCAAGGAACTTGCGTCAGTATATATAATTTGCGAAAAAAATTGCGCACTCTTGATTTATAGATGGCCAATGGTGCAAATTGATTGCCAAGGCTTTAAATATAAATGATCGTTTTGGCATAAATCGCTGAACACAAGACGTGTATTGGTAACAAGTTTAAATTCAAGCACAGACATACTGAGACACATGCAAATAAGTAAAATGTTTGTTTTGTCTGAAAACTCTGAATGCGAAGCCATTGTTAGATAATTTGTATAGACACCTATAGGTCTGTGTTCTTCACAACATGAGGAATATGGCTCTGACGTCAGAATGACGTATTATTTTGTGTAGTTTGAGATCTAGTTGGTATGATTGTGTTTGAAAACTGGTAATTCGATTTGGCTTTTAAGCACGAAACGAAATGGTTTAAATGCGTAATGAAATTTGGTTTTAAATCCAAGTTGACAATTCAAGATAAATTGGGATACTAATTCTAAATTATATTTAATTAATTGACCTATATATTTGTGTTATAATTACAAATATATTTGAGTAAAATGTTTATTATAATTAAATAATATTATTTTGTAAATAAAAAGCTGATTGGTGATCGGTTGAGAAAATCCGAATGTAAACAAACTTGATACTGGAAATGGACTTGACCCAAAGGTGATAGTAAATTGTCTAGAGTTTGTCTGGACGGTATTTGCGCTGTTCAATATTTATCCAAGATCCATGTGTTTTCTGTATGTACCATATGTATTAGCTTATGCTTGAATTAATATGAATATAAATACAAATCTATTGATTCAACTAACGAAAATTGATCGAATTTTGAGTAAAAGTGAAATGTTATTATTTTTTAATAATGCATTTATTTCCCAACAAAAGTGACAGGATAAAAATAAACGTTTTTTTTTCTCAATGTTTAGCCAACAATTTAAAAAATATACGTACCTTGCCAATTTTTAAAAGACGTACAAGTCAAATAACTTAAATTATTACTATTTATTTTGGTAAGAAAACCATTGCCAAATTATTTTTGAACTTGTTGCAAAATAACTTGCAATTCCCTGTGTAAACATCTTCAATTTAAAATTTATCCTGTCGAACTCACTACGTCTGCGTGACGAAATTGTACAAAGAAAAATATATGCAGGTTTCTAAATACCTCCAGATTTGGCAGCAGTTGGAGTAACATTTGGTAGTATGATGATTCCATAATTGGCAAAAACATTCCAAGCACAAACGAATTTGGCATAATTATGTCAAAAGATCAAGTTAATTAATCTAGTAATTTACAATTGTACCAACTAATCTATCAACTTCCGCCAAATCTGGTGATTTAACATCATACGTTGTAATATATATATATTATATAACAGAAGTATTAAAAAGTTTAAAAATACATATGTGAACATAGCTATATATATTTTAATCCTATGTGGGCTGGGATAAGTCTATTCCTCGGTTTCAAAAAGGATAATTATTGTTGGCATACATTTCCATAATATTTACATTTTTCCTAAACTTGTACGGTTGCCAGTTGTAGTTAATTTTTATTTGTTATACATCCATTTTTGTGCTATTTTACCCTGACCTAATATATGAATGGTGCGTGAAATCCTTGAATCTTGTCATTTCTGCTTTTAAACTTAAAAATAAATAACAAACGCATGATTTATGGCACGTATACCGTCACTACTATAATAGAAATATCACTCACTTCCGCAACGAAACGTAGCAAGCTTTTTTGATTAGTTCTACGACGCAAGGCCACACCAAGGCATCCGATCTCCGAAAATCAATTAAAGGACTTTTAAAAGTCGTGACCTCAAAAACCTTCGCGACAATAATTCTAATTTAATAACACCACAAGTATCATATAATAATTATTACTCATGTCTGCCTATTATCTGTAATTACTGTTTTCACTATGGTACTACAGCCTAAAGTATTTAATTATGAAGAGAAAATTCATGAAAAATAAGTTAGAAATGAGCTCTATGCGAAATACAAATTGAAATTTTACGCCGGAATTTAGGCAACTATGTGTATTTTGTGCGCTACCTTAAATTCAATTTAATGAAAAATTTATATTAAACCAACAACAGGCAATGATGTAAGACGTGTCCTTGTTTTTGTTAGTACACTTTTTAATTGAATAACGTGATCCGAATGTGGGCCAATACGTATTACTTATAAGACGAGTTCAAAGAAAATAGAGGAAACTTAGAAATCATGCTTTTACTTGTAAATCAAGTGTTAAGTGATTTAATTAATTAAAACTAATTAGCATACTTTAATTAAGCGCATTTCTCTCAGTGCCTGATGCAGCAGGAAAATGAGATACACCATTTGCATCCGATTTCTCGCAAATACGATATTTGTAAACTCAAGGACAAATTACCACTTGTAACGGATAGTCGCTGAATAACATTAAAACTATATGTTTTATTTATAAGTTATTTTTAAACGTATTATGTAACGCGTAGCCACATCAGGTTTATTTATTTTCGTCCAAAAATCCTTTGGAGATTCTAGTTTGTTTTTTTTAAGTAAACACTTTCATATTGACCAGTGTTTCGTCAAGTATTCGTTGATTTGTGTTGAAATTTTGTTAATCTGTTAGTTTCATCATCCGAATTCAGAAAAGTAAATAGTTGATTATGTTTATTGTTAGTTTTAGTGTTGAGTGATTTACTAGTATTTAAGGTGACTTGGGAAGTCACCTTTAAATATCTGGAAAAAACTGCTTCGTGCATATGAACAAAGTTTTATTACTACATGAAATTTATTGATTCAAATTTTTTTTCTGTTGATTATTACCACGCAAACGAAAGTAGATAAATTATATTTATGTATATTGAAATCGATTAGATATTGGTAGTATCAACAGTGTTAACGCGATTGTCATTTACAAATGGTAATCGATCGAATTCACAGACTAGTATTGTGTAATAGTTGTCATAAGTTGTTTACAAATAAAGTACTTCGAATTTGGCTTAGTGGTGTTATATAAATCGGAAAATTGAATCGAATTGTTTTAAATACATTTTTATTAGTTTATTTGTAGTAACAATTTGTATTTATTTTGTTGCAGAAAACTAAGTAAACTGTTCACCAGTTCTTCGTCACAGAAGAGCTACTCCAGAACTTTACCACTTTCTTATCAGACTTATCACTGAGTGGTACATGAATCGCAGACTGAGGATCAGATAAAGGCAATTGATTAAGTACGTGTGGTGTCCGACCACATGCTAAAATTACGTCTGGTTTCAACACATTTCCTGAAACAGCCGTAGAAAGCAATGTGTCGGGATAGGGATATGAACCCTCGACTTAAGATTTGAGAAAACGAGAACAAAACATACACAAACGCACACACAATCCCAAAAATCTCATCGTTGTTTTTTACTTTATATGAATTACAGTTTCATAGTATTATTCTCATCATTCTATCGAAACCATTAGAAATATTCTCTTCAATAGTGTTTGTCAATAGTACTTAACTATTCATCATAAGAAAAAACGAAAATAAGAAAATTAAAATAAAACGTTTGTTTGTATCTGCTAGTTAAACTAACATATTTCTTAAATAAGTGTGTTACGATCTCATTAATAATTCGCCGAGATTGAGCGTCAATTGGAAAGACTGCGTACTCTCATCAGGTACTGTACGGTAAGTTCTCATATATTCGCTTTTCATTCTTGTTCCATATTCTATTTTTCCACATGATCAAATATTGCTTCAGCTAATCTAATTTAAATTTTAATTCAAACACTTTCGTAATTAATATATTTACGTACTAAATTTAGGAACATGGTTTTGCACTTCAAAGTTGTCTTTAAATCTACGTAACCGATTTTTATTTTTTAATCACATTATTTCTTTTATCTTCAAGAAAACGGAATTATTTTTTATTTCATTTAAACTTTGGTAAATACAAACTTAAGTATGTTGGAAAATAGAATATAGCTAAGCGTAACATAGTGTATATCATGCTTCTTATCGTTGCATTCCTCCCTCGCTCACATTCTCCACTCGCGAATGAATGAATTGATGCTTGCGAAGTATGGGATGTGGTTTGATGCATAATCACTCAACTCACGCCTAATCTCTCCCACAATAGTCTGTTGTGTACACACTCAAAAAAATTGTAAAAATAAACCATAAGACATACGTAAATATTGATTGTAATATTGTTGTTGACACAAACTCGTGTTTAGTATAAATTCACTGTGCGAGCACGTAACCTGCTCCTATTTATTTTGAAAATCACGCGAATAGCTTTTGATGTTCTTGAACTAGACGAATGAATCAATCGAAATTGATTTTGATTTTTTGTACTAAACAGTGTGGCCATATGATCGAGCAAGAAGTGATGCGAGGTCAATTGGTTGATGGCGACCGAAAAGTAGTCGCTCCCACTGAGCGTGAGGGTCGTCTAGCACAAGTGAAGAGAATTCTGTCTGGTGCATTATCAAATGGCCAACAACGCCAGCAACAACAGTCAAACGAAATGGCCAGGGAAGAAGTGAAGCCGCCCCGAAAACGTAAAGAACGCCATGAAAGCATTGGTTCCATCACACAGGAACGAAAAGTTGTCCGTTCCAATTCCGAAGAACGACCACTAGAAGAAAATGAAACGGACGCGTCTTACATACGACGTGTTTCCAGTCATGAAGACTTTAAAAAGTCTCAACCGTTACACGAACGGAATAATTGTAGCACGAATTTCATCAGCGCCACCGATCTGAAGAATTTCAACTCCCCAAATCGCCTATCACCTCATCGCGACCCAAAAAGTGATTTCATGAAAGACGATGACTACGAACATGAAAAACGTAGGTCGTCGGAGCGATTCTCACGCCCGCTTGCACCAAGGGGCAGGAGATCTAACTTCGGGCGTAAACGGAAAACTAAAGTATTCATGAAAAGTAATCAGCATTCGAAAGAAGAAATTTTTTATTGCAAAGAGAACGATAATACTTTAAGCGCCAATAACAATAACGACATTAGTAGCAGTGTTAAAATTGAAACAAAAAGTGCGGCGGAAGTAAAAAAAAGTGACGACATACAAGAAGATACCATCAAAACCGATTTAGTGTCAAACTTTCTACAGTTACATACAACAGAGCGCGAACGTTCTCCCAGTCCTGTGAACACTCCCATAGCGCCTGCACTCGATTTGAGTACATTGCACGAGCAGATAGACTGCTCGGAGCCAATTCCGTCTAGCTCCACTTGGGGTTTTACGGAGAACACTGAAACACTGCCCAGCCAATCTGTCGCCTCTGTGCGTATGCTGTTATCGCCGCGCAATTCTATCATCATGACGCGTCGTATCTACATGGACACCGAGGTTCCAATGCCCAGTAAAGGCATAAACCCCGACGTTAAAAACCCCTTAGAACAAAGAATCAAACATGTATCAAAGCAAATAAATAGTCTTAAGAAGAAAGTGAAAAAATTTGAAGAAGACTTTGAAGTACAGAATGGATATCGGCCGTCTCATGTGGACAAAATGGAAGACAAATCCATCAAGAAATTATGTGCCGAGTTGAATAAATTGCGTAAAGAACATAAGCAATTGAAGGATGATCCGCTTTCTTTAATGTTTAATGCAGTGCAAAAACCTAATTTGAACGCAGACAATAATAAATGTCGTACAATACAAATCAAAGAGACGCTTGTGGAAGTTGAGAAGGTTATTTGATTATTATTATAAATTAATTAAATGTTAACTAATTATTGTATTTTGTATTGCAGAGATTGTCAGATAAACGTACGTCAAGCGAACGTTTGGAGAAATTGGAAAACATGAACGCAGAACAACTTATGGACGAAAAAGTTGCAGTCCAAAAGGCCTTATTGTATTTTGAGTCGCTTTATGGTCGTCCATCGAGTAAAGAAGATCGAGATTTGGTCAGACCGTTATATGACCGTTATCGAACCCTTAAACGACTAGTTGCCAGATCAGGAATTGTAAGTTTCTTAATTATTATTATTAATAAAAATTGATCTCTTGCCGGTTCAACATTTACCATTGATTTAAATTACACATTGTTTTCAGACGAAACTAAACGCAAGTATCAACGAACTAGCAACAATCCACGAACATGAAACAATGGATTTCGTTTCATTACCAACCCAAACCAGCGAACCGGAATTTGAAAAGAACAGCACGATCTGCGGCAGCACTGATAGTGACACTGATACATCTATAGGTGAAAATTTGCACTCGATGCCATTGGAAGAGCTGCTGGAACAGCAACGAATCACAAACGAAGAGAAGAAACGCTTACGTCGTTCACTAAAGGAATACGAGAATGATTTCCAGACGAAGACTGGAAGAAAGCTTCAGAAAGACGACAGACTTCCTATGGAAGGTGTTTATTTGTCATACAAACAAGCGAAAGCGAAATTACGGTTACTTGAAGCGCTTGTTTCCAAGCATAATCCGTGATTTAATAACTCGCGAAACATATCGGTTTTGTTCATTCTTTATTATATAATAAATAATAATAATCATTTTATATAATAGTTATTATAGATACAACGATTTGTATGGATTTTTTATTATATTATTTACTGTACTTTATAATATAATGAATTTTGTATACAGCCAGTATTAAATTTATATAAGATTTTTTGACAAATTATATTTATGGTATTGCGTATGTGCAAAATGGTAAATCGTTGGAATAAAATTATATTATGAACGCTCACAAGTAATTCATACAATACATTTAAAAAACATTGAATGACATAACTATATTAATTAAGTATTATTTTAAAACGCATAACAGTTAAATAAATATGACATAGTATGAAATTGTGCGTGTGTGTGTGAATTGACCGGATTGAATAATAAAATAAAGATACGTATACTTATAGAATATGTTTATAACATGTCGTTATTCCTAGTAATTAGCTATACAGAAGAATATAAATAAGATTTTTAAAGTTCTCCAATTTTATTATACATATTTTCCCGTTTTACACATACGCAATACCGCAACAAGATTAGATTAAGCTTAACTACATAATATATCATTGTAATAACATAGCTATTATTATTATTAAAAATAAAATACATGTTAACTTAAATATATAGTACACATTGCTGTGATTTTCCGGTCATAGTTGACCAGAAATTGAATGATTTATAACAAAAATAAATATAATATTGGTTTATTTAACTGCTCTCTTATTAATTTTAATTGCAGTATACGTATTGCTTTATTATAAACAATATACATATTTACTCGTATTTACTTTATATACAATCATAGTTTGAAATAAATTGCTTTTTTGAACTGGACATTACTTTAATGACACCCAAGATCGATGTGTAAAAAGTAAAATGTTATTGATTTTTTAGGAACCCAACTGGGAGTATGACGTCAGAGGTTCTAAAATGAAGCAACGTGCTTTGTAACTAATCAGATGGGTGTTCTGAATGCGTCCGTATCCATAGATGTATCTGCCCTCTATATTTTATAATTCAAATCTGTGCAGTTTGACGTTTTGACAGCTGAATATTTAAGACTTTAGGCTACAGTTTCTGTAAAAAAATTATTTATATCATAACAGTGACCCAGTGTTATTCCATTCGCAATCAAAATGTCAGGGTGTGAAGAAATTAAACAAAAGAAACTTAAAACGGTATGTAAGTACAAAATACTTTTATTTTAGATTTTTAAATTTAGAAACATTTTTAAATGACCTTGACCAGCAAAAATAATAATTTCATATTTAATCTGTGTAAGAAGTAGATTTACTTCCTGTTTATAATGCCAGTAAATATCCTGGTTTTTAACTATAGCGCTCCATCTAATATATATAGTAGCAGGGCTAGTCGCGAATTTGGTGCAATTAGCGTATGCTGATTGGCTCTTTTATGGAACCAATGAAAATGCCTTATTGCTTCTATTTAGCGCGTTTGTGTGAACATTTAAATAAGTCAAATCTAGGTCTGGCCTTGTATTAATCAATATATATATATATATATATATATATATATATATATATATATATATATATATATATATAAATATAAATATATATATAAAAAATATATATATTTGTTACTGTTTGGTAATTGTTTTTACAAATTTTTGTTGAAATATAACCTTCTTGTAATAATTATGTTACTTGAAAAAATTGTAACGCGGTTTGATTTGTAAAATTGTTAAAAGTTTGCAAAAACACATGACATTGATTTTTGTCAATTCAATTTGGTAACGAGTTTAGTTTTTTATCTATCCTACGTGCAGTTGCATTTAAATATAAAATAAATAAACATTTTTTATTTTTGTGTTATGAAAATTGTAAATTTTAGCATACATTATTAATAACGCAATCATATATGTGATATGGCAATTTGTATCGCTATGTCGCATCCGATATTTATTATACCTAAACATCAATATATATATATATATATATATGTATCATTTCCAATTATATGAAATTCCACAATTTTAAATTAAAATTTATATTAAATACTTGTGTTTTGCGAATGTATCAAATTATTTAATGATAACTTGGATTTTTTTATATGTGTTTATATATATATATAAATATTTTTTTTAATATCAAATCAACTATCTCAAACTTAAATCATACTAAAAATAAAAGGCTTGCCACGTGCCTATTGTTTTATTGAAACTAAAATAATAATCGGATTTGATTATTGTAAAGTCAATTGTTTAAAAAACAAATATACTTGAGATAAAAATTGTAAATAATTTTTTTTTATCTAAAATAAAGACTAGTGCAGAATATAAAATACTCTAAAATAGTCAAATTTGTTCCAGTTGTTGTTTATAACAAACCAATTAACTATATCATTTTTATGCAATTTTTAAAACAAATTTCATTTATCTGAATGTTTTTATCAAATAATTAACCTTGCGTTCTGCAAAAGGCAATTGTAAATTTAAATTTACGTAAGGTGTTTATAGTTTCTCCTTTTGTTATAAAACAAGAAAAAAAACTATACACCCGTTTTTACTAGAATACCAGTTATATTTAAACCCTTGCGCATTCAATAATGATCACATTCACTCTAATGCTGCATAGTTGATAACATTTGATGTAATTTTAAGATTAAATGAAAAAGAATATATTTTTATTGAATCTACTATCAGATAAATTCAGTTTGGTATTCTTCTTTGTTAAGTTAAGTGTCTTATCTTATTATTAAATTTAGTTGTTATCAATCTCAGAGTTTCACTTATTATTTCCCTGTACTGTAGTAGGCATCTCTACCAAAGTAGAAAGCGATTTGTTAGTGACAATTTCACTCGATTGTAAATCGTTGGATTGTTTTTAGTGCAGAGTTCTTCTTACATATCGCGTAAACATTCACCGTTACTCGTTCTGTGTAGTACGTTGTTTTAACTTGTGATATATTTGGATAAGTTTTAAATTATTTTGAGTTTATAAAATGGCAGAACTTCGCGCAAAATTGTATCCAAATGGAGGTGATTGGCGGCAGGTATGTTACACATATTCAAATAAGAATTGTTAATATATAAAAGAAACAAATTCTGGTTTGCCCCAAAAAAAAAAAACGTGTCAATATGTAATTATCTTATTTAAAAAAAATATTTTTTACTTTCACATTTTAAATTTCCAATTTATATTAAGTATTTAATTTATATTTCCGGGTTTATTTCTTCAAATTTACCAAATATTTGTTTTATATATTTTTTTAGCAAAATAGGTATTATGATAAGAAAAATAATTATTTGCATATTTATAAATAATAGAGTATTAAGATAAAATATTTTTATACTTAAAATCGTATAGTTCTGTGTAGCTTTTATATTGATATTCAACATGCTACGTATATGTTTGTTTTTGTACTAAATTTGTAATGTTTATTTTAAGTACCTATAACGGTGCTTGTTCTAAGTTTAAATAATATTTTTTGTTATGAATTCCTTTTGATTTCTTTGAATACAATAATTAAATTCACGTATTAATTAATTAATTATAGCTCTTCGAGGTCTTTTTTCGAATAAAAGATATAATAAATAATGTATTTGCATTTACTTCGCATTGCCGGAGTTCACTAAGTTCACAAATAAGTTACATTATCATTTTAGAGAATATACTTAACTATTTTGTTTATCATTTACCCTCAATAGATTAATTTCTCAGATGCATTGCCATGTTTGCTATATTTTAATGCAGTTAAACAATATGTTTAAACAAAACTTTCTCTTATAGATATATAAACATAATTTTGAGACTAAACAAATTTTACAGAATGAATTGATTTATTAATTAATTATAGACACTTTCCCAAACTTTAAATTCAGCGAAAGTTCGCAGAAAAATATTAGTAAAATGATTATATTTATAAAGAATTATTGTTATATAAATAACAACTAGTAATAAATGATTTGTTTTTATATAATATTATTTTACGACATTTTCTAGTTGTTATATAAATAATTGTATTTTAAAATAATTTCTCTAGTGTCTGCAAGTAGCAACCAATGTAACCGAACAAAAACATCATGTATCCCGAGCAAAGCGTGGTCAAATCCTTGGTCATTTACGAGGCTTTCGAGGATGCACTGTTTGGCTTACTGGCCTCTCAGGAGCAGGAAAAACTTCTATAGCATTCGAACTGGAAGCGTATCTAGTATCCAGAGGCATTCCAGCTTACGGCCTAGACGGGGATAACATCCGAACAGGACTGAATAAAAATCTCAGCTTCTCAAAAGAAGATCGCGAGGAAAATATACGCAGAGTTGCTGAAGTTGCGAAACTATTTGCTGATTCCGGCGTTGTATGCATTTGCAGTTTCGTCTCACCTTTTTCAGAAGTATATTTCATATATTTATAATCAATGCATGATTTCTTAAATCAATGTTTAATAGGATAGAGAATTAGCTAGACGTATCCATAGAGATAATAATCTTCCATTTTACGAAGTTTTTATTGATACCCCGTTGGAGGTTTGTGAGTCTCGTGATGTTAAGGGTTTGTACCTAAAAGCTCGGCAGGGTATGATCAAAGGTTTCACCGGTATTGATCAGGCTTACGAGAAACCGGAACATCCTGAACTTGTGGTCAAAACTGTGGATTGGACAGTTGAAGAATCGACTTTGCAAGTTGTTGAAATGCTTGAAGAAAATGTATAAGTTTCAATGAAATGACAATTTTTCGATATTTATGAAGTTTTTATAGGGTATTATACCGGTAGCAGCTCGAAAAAGTGATATGGTAGATGAGTTATTTGTGTCAGAAAACCGTTTGGATTCTGCACGAGAAGAAGCAGGAACTTTACCACCTTTGCACATATCGATGGTTGATTTACAGTGGTTGCAAATATTAAGCGAAGGCTGGGCAATGCCACTGAAAGGTTTCATGAGAGAAAGTCAATATTTGCAAGTAAGCAGTTTCACTTTTTATATAATTAATACTAATTATGGAAATAAATTATCAACTTCATCTGCAAGTTACATGAATGTTAGTTAGAGAAATGTATTTTAGGCGCAACATTTTAACTGTCTATTAGAAGACGGAACAAATATAAACCAAAGTATACCAATTGTTTTGGCTGTTACAACTACCGATAAAGAACGTTTGGAAAATAGCTCAGCAATTTCTTTATACTATAATGGTGTTTGCTACGCGATTATGCGTAAACCCGAATTTTATTTCCATCGCAAAGAAGAAAGATGTAGCCGACAATTCGGTACATGTAACACCGGTCATCCTTACGTTAAGGTGCGGTATTTCATGTCGCATTCAGTTAAAACATATATTCAGTATATTTTTTTTGTCGTTCTAGATGATTTATGAAGGAGGTGATTGGTTAGTTGGCGGTGAATTAGAAGTACTGCAACGTGTTAAGTGGAATGATGGTTTGGATCAGTATAGAATGACACCGAATGAGTTACGTACTCGGTTCAAGGAGATGAATGCGGATGCTGTTTTCGCTTTTCAAGTACGATTAAATTGATTTATAAAACAATATACTTTTGTGAAATCTAATCTAGAAAATGTTATATTATTTATATTTCTAAAGAAATTAATTATTGATTTCTGTTTTTAAAGTTAAGAAATCCAATTCACAATGGACACGCTTTGTTAATGACGGATACAAGACAACAACTTCGTGATCGCGGTTTTAAGCGTCCGGTACTTCTTCTGCATCCTTTAGGAGGCTGGACCAAAGATGATGATGTTCCCTTAGATACTAGAATGGAACAACATCAAGCTGTTTTAGATGAGGGACTCCTAGACGTAGAATCAACTATTTTAGCGATTTTTCCAAGCCCTATGATGTATGCAGGACCAACTGAAGTAAGTTATCATTTCAACGTTTAATTAAAGTTCAAGATCTTGTTTTATACGTCTAAAAATGTATTCACCGTGATGTATACTATATTTAGTTTATATGTATGTGTTCGTGTTTTAATGATTAAATAGGTCCAATGGCATGCAAAAGCGAGAATGTCAGCTGGAGCAAATTTCTACATAGTAGGACGAGATCCTGCAGGGATGCCGCATCCTTTAGGTCTAAATGGAACTATAGATGGAAACTTATACGATGGAATACATGGGTCGATAGTTTTGAAGATGGCGCCTGGTTTAACATCTCTAGAAATAATTCCGTTTAAGGTCGCCGCGTATGATGTGAAAAATAAGCAAATGGCGTTTTTTGATCCTCAACGAAAATCTGATTTTGATTTTATTTCCGGGACTCGAATGAGAGGTTTGAAACATTGTTTTTTTTTTTTTGGAAAACAAATGTTGAATATTTGTATTACAGCTTTGGCGAGATCTGGCGAGATGCCACCAGACGGTTTCATGGCACCAAAAGCATGGAAAGTTTTATCTAATTATTATCAATCTTTACTTAAAAAGTAATTATTACTATCGTTTATTTATAGTGTATCTATGCATTTTAATCGGTGCATTCCAAATATTTAGTTACAAATAAATTTTGCTATCTGATATTTTATATGGTGCAATTTTTAAAACACTTGTGCAAAACAAGTATTATTTTATATAATTAAATTAGATTTTACCCAAATAAATTGTTATTTAATAGTGTTATATTATATATACATAAATATAATGCTTTTTATTGTGATTACATTAATGATGTATAAAAATTGAATCCATTATGAACGATTTTATTTTATCTTAAAATAAATATATACTACTTGTATCTATAAAAGCATATAATGATCTATTTGACCAGATAATAACATAATTTATTTGTATATGCACATATTTATATTCTTTTAGATTTGGATCTATAGATCTTTTGTTTGAAAACCATGCGCAGTGATACCAATATGAGAAAAGATTTTGTGCTTTTCTCATGTTTATTTTATGGATCAATTTATCGCTAAATCAAAATGGCTGAACGTAGTTTTAATTTGTGAAGATTTTTATAAATAATGTGATTAAACAATGGCATTTTTGTGCCCTGTGCGGATACGTCGTGGCAAAAAGAAAAAGTGTAAATATTTTCATAATAATTACAAAATGATTTTAACAGTAAAATATAAAACTTTTGTTTTAAGAAATTTTTAATTGCGTTGACAGTGCATTGCCCTCAAAACAAGTTTATATAAAAAATGTAATGTAATTTAACATTCTGTATGAACTTTTATTTATTAATTAACAGTAATGCTCTTTATCTCGATGACATCGAATAAATTCAATTCATAACGTACATTTTTGTTTGAAATGTTGATTATTTTTGTTTTTCGAATGCACTAGCAATAGGTACCGATGGTGACAAAGAATTATCTAGGCCCAATTCGGGTCTTGCACCTGGCATGGGCCGAATTACTGGATCAGCAAGTATCGAAACACTAGTAAGAGTTGGAATCGAGAAAGAACATGGACTATCACCGGATAGTAAGATGGTTGTTTTACATGATTTTACACCGTGCGTGGATGATGAATTAGAAGTGAAACGAGGACAGGTGACTTAACAAAGCCGAGTTGAACAAAGGAGTCATGTTTTAGTGAGTGTTATGTTTCTTATAGATAGTGAATATTTTATACCGAGAGAATGATTGGGTTTATGTAATTGGACTTGATAATCGTCAAGAGGGGTTTATTCCTCATTCGTACTGTACACCCTATAATAGCCAGTTGGCGGAACTTGCTGTTAAAAAGAAACTTCCTAGGGATCGTCCTTCTGGTGGACCATCTGGAAATAATTCCAATGATGGGTAAGTGTTTTTTTTATTATACATATACATTAAACCAGGCGTATTTGAGCCTGAATTTGAAAAGTACTTAATTAATTAGTTACCCTGCTTTTATTTTGAAATGTAATAAATATAATTTGTGTAATTAATATTGTGGATGTAGTGAAATCGCTGGTGTTGATACTAGTGATTGTGATTCCTTGGGAAAGAAACAAGGTATGCCGGGAACACTTGCCAGTTCACCTGTTAGTTTGCATTCCGAACCGGATATGCTCCCATTCTGCAAAGATCCTTCGGGAAGATACATTGTTTTATACACATTTATCGCAAGAGATGAAAATGATGTTTCTGTCGAAAGAGGAGAATTTGTAACTGGTAAGAGAAGTATTTGATTATCTGCAAGATAAAAATTTCAAACATTTAGTTTATAAAAAAAAAACATCCTGTCTGAGCAAATACTTAAATATATTACTGTACTCATCATCAATGTTTTATTGTTTTATTTTAGTTTTGAACCGAGAAGATCCTGATTGGTATTGGATCGTTCGAAGTGATGGTCAAGAAGGATTCATTCCATCTGGATTCGTATATCCTGCAGATAATGTTATTCAAGGTATGTTCAAATAATATATTTTTTAAATTATCTAATGTTATTTAATTATGATTTTAAAGGGCATTTAAATGCTGGTATACCACAACCACAAAACAACAACTTCTCAGTTCAATCCAACGCACATCATATGACATCACCCAATTCAGATGATTTGAGGTATCACGGTACCGAATTAGTGATGCTGTATGATTATAAGGTATTGTTTGAGACTTTTAAATAATGTTCCAAATGAGTAGTCATGAAAAATATTTTGTTATTTAGGCTCAGGCTCCAGATGACCTTTCAGTCCGACGAGGTGATTGGATCTATGCGGATCTAACGAATCAGACTGTGGATGGCTGGTTATGGGCTTATGCGCCGAAAACTCGAAAATATGGCTTTATACCGAAAGCTTATGCTAGGCCACCTGCCATGACAAGTTTGTAGTATCTACCCCAGTTTTTTAATTTTAAAACAATTCAATCCACAAATTAAATTCCGAAAGAAAACGTTTTGATATAAGATCTCGATTTAGTCACTAAATAATGTACATTCCATATTTTATAATAAGCGTATATTTAGTTGTTTTTTTTTTATTTGAGAAATTTGGAAACTATTCCGAAGGTTTTATTTATATCGATATATTTTATTTATTTTTAAAACAGTGCTTTTTTACCAGTAATATGGTTGTTGCTAATATCCCAGGTAGTAAGGAAGAAATTCGAATGAAATTTTATTATATATATATATACTAATAATGTTAAGTGTTGAATAACAGATCATTTTAATATTTGATTAAACAAATTTCTTAGGTATTAAACGCCATATTTATGCTACTGAAAATGTGTAAAAATAATACCATTTTGGGTACATTTAAAATGTTTTTGAACGATTTTTTATTTAGGTTAAATAAATCCGTTTGATTGACAATGCGATGATATTTAAAATTGAATGATATATATTAACACATTTGTAGTAACATACAAATCCGTCCATTTTTATCTGTTACCCTGCCCATACTATAATATAATTAACACTGTTTTATATTTGCCAATTACGTAATAATCTTTTTTGTCTTGTTGAAATGAAACTTCAGTATTTTATATCTAAATGTTTATCAGATTTATTTTTAATAAATACGCATTACACAAATGTTTTTTTTTTATGAAAGGTATACTAAAATAACGAATTGTCACAAATAAATTTGTATTAATTTTATTTTTCAAAAATCTAGTTGAAAATGAAACTAGTCTACATAATGTTTATCAAATTAATTTTAATTAAACATTTATGATTATAAATGTTAATCTACTTCTTTCGCTAATTCTCGTTGTTTTAACATTTCATCCAGCTGCAGTTTAGTATTATCAATTTCTTGCTGCTGAACCGTGACTTCAATACCGCAATCTTGTTGTTCCTTCTGGATCAACTCTAAGGTTTTAATCTTTTCTTCCAAAAATCCAGGTTGTTCATTTTCTAAAGCTTGTCGATATTCCGTCAATTGTTGAGTGCGTAATTGTTCACAATGGATATCAGTTAAACGGCGTAAAGAATCCTTTCGCGAAACTTTATGCCAAAGTGTGTAACTAAGATTTAAACAAAATTAGTATTCACAATTGAATGATTTGTATTTTAATAATAATACTTAGGAACTGGTTTGTAGATAATATTTAATCGTTCCAAAATCCATTCGAATCGTTTGTAGTCCCATTTGCGCAGATATTTTAAATGTTTCTTTCGTTTGTCGATCAATTCCTTTAGACGGACTTTCACGTGCTTATTTCGTGGAAATCTCTCCATAATTTCTTGCAAACTGCGAATTGCTCCCGTCCATCTTGCAACTGAAACCCTCAGAAATAACTCAAAGTAAACGAAAATTAAATAAAGTCATACTTCTTGACTCCATGGATCCTTTATCCAAATCATGTCGACGAACCAAATCCACAGTATCCTTGATGGCAACTTGAGTAGTTTTCCATCTCGGTGCAAATTCTAATGTGAAAAGTCTTTTAACTAGATCACTTGCCCTGAAAATTACTTATGTAAAATATATAAGTACATAACATACATCCCCTTACGTTCCCAATTCTTTTGAATTATGATATTCAAGTTGTAGTGTCGATTCGGAGATTGTTTTCGGTGGTGTTAGGTCACCACTTTTTTCTGGTTTATAACATGGTACTTTTGTAGGTCTTATCCATTTTATATTTAAATCACTCTTGAATGCATAGTTTCGGCATACGATCAATAATGGATTGGTTATTTTTTGGCTGTATACAGCTTTAAACATTCTTAATTTAATGATAGTTCGGAAATATTTTAAAACACCCTATTGAGTATCATGGACATTTTATGGTTATCGTCTCAGTAGTTTATCTATGGCAGAGACAAGCAACTATGGTCTCAGGGGTCTCAGTACTTTTAGATTCATTTTCGGGTACGTTCCATATCGTTACTTTGAACTCAACTAAATGCATGCAGCATGCAGGCGAACAAGCGCAATGTATGATACTTTGGCGGCAACACCCCTGGCAATGACGGCTTACTTATATGGAATACCAGATTATATTGTTAATATGTATTAAAACAATGGAAATAAGACATTATTTTCGATTAAAAATTTACTATATTAAATTGATACTTTTAGATTGTTTATAACTAAAATGTTAACTATTTTTTAACATTATCTTAAAAACTTTGAAGGTAAAGTAAAAGAATATATATATATATATATTTAAAATGTTTTTATTTGAAACTAACATAAGTAATTAAAGTACAAAACTTATTGTTACAAGCACAATTGTTTATATTTCAAACAAATAAATTCAGTTAAAAATAATATATAAAAATAATATTTGTTTTTATCTGTTTAGCAGGGTGGGGCGCTGATCTTTGAACTGCCGATTGACTATTTCATTGTCTTCATTTGTTCCTTAAAATCCTATCCAGAAGATGATGCAGATATCTCCTGATTGAAAATGGATCCTCAAGCTCATTGAACTGCCGATGGACATCAAGGATCTTCAATCGACTTCATTTTCGAAAAGCATGTATTTTCGACTAAAGTTTTACTTGATATGAACCCTAGCAAAAATATCGCGAATCGCAGTCAATAACCTTTTTACACCCAAAAAATAGCGATCAAAAATTCGCGAATTATATATAATAAATATAAAACTGTAACATAGATGTATAGACACTATTAAATGTTATATTAATATAATTACTATGTATTTGTAAATCGATGTATATGTACCAACAATTAAAAGTTAATAAATTGTTATTATAATATATTACAATTGATTTATTTATTTTTTTGTTTTACAGGAACAACAAAATTAAACTAATTAAAAAAACACAATATAAAGATGTGTTTTAACACAACGCATCATTAATTTATATTCTTAATCGACTGCATTCTCGTCATATCTGTTTAGGGGACATAGGGTGTTGAAACAAAATAATTTAAATATTAAATCAATTATTTATTTCCTTGGCATGGAAGTATGTACAAAAATTATTGGTACACGCAGAATTGTTTATTAAATATAATTTAAACATATAATTTTGGTAATTTAAATAATTATTCTTCTATATTTATTAACAACAATGTCCATAGAAGTTAATAAAACGATAACAATTACCTTTAAAAAAATATATAAACATGATCGACATGAACAAAAAATAATACAATAATAGTCAAGTAATGAATTTATTAAATAAATGCTAATTAAGCCCGGGACTAAAAGTACTATTAATAATATTTTTTATAAATATTACTTTTACTATGGCATTTATCAATAAACATTGTTAAAATAAATAGAAATAAATCTATGAACAGTGTAAATAATTAATTTATAATATGTATATACAACAATGTCCTTAAAGGTTAATAAAACATTAGTATTTAAGCCTTAAATATTAAATGATTAAAAATATATGGGTGCAGGTATTTCAGATTTTACGAAATTTTCGTGTTTTTCACAGTTAGTAGGCGGATCGCAGGATATAGAAGAGTAATCAGAAAAAAATGCGGGAAATATTTGAACATGGTCGCTAAAAACAAATATTTTTTCAGAAAAAAGCGGCAATTCAAATTTTCCATTACAAAGGTCTCTATTATTTTTTGAGCGCGGGAAGACGACAAAAATTTGAACATGATCGGTAAGAAATTTTATTTTTCAAAACTACTAAAATAGAGTCAAAGAGCACAAATATATATGTATATAAATGGTATTATTTTTTCAAGAGTTTTAAAGACTACTAAAATAGAGTAAAAGAACACAAATATATATTGATTGTGCTTATAACAATGATTTTTGTACATATATTACATAGTTTTTTAATAGAAACATTATAAAATATACATATATGCCTTAAAATAATGTTAGAAAATACATATTAGTTATAAACAATCTAAAAATATCAATTTACTTTAGTAACATTTTAGTCTAAAATGGTGTAAGTCTTAAAACGTATTTAAACATTTCGAAAATGCAGTCGATTGAAGATTCTTGCTGTCCTTCGGCAGTTCATTGAAGCTGAGGAACCATTTTCAATCAGTACCAGAAGACATCTTCATTAACTACTGGAGGAGACCATTGGCAGTTCAAAAATCAGCGTCCCATCGTCCCTAATCAGATAAAAACAAATATGATTTATTATACATTATTTTAAAACTAAATCTACGTTTGAATTATAAACAATTGTGCTTGTAACAATGATTTTTGTACTTATATTAAACATTTTATATATGTTTTTGTTGCGATATGGCAATTGAATAGGTTTATTTTAATTCAATTGACTTGAAACTATTTATATGTATGTAAACATAACTTCGACACACGGCAACACAAAAAGAAATGATAGTTAAGTTAATAAACAAGTCTCTCACATAGAACATTACCTCTCTGTATTTGCACAATTTTATACTTAATATTTATACAAATAAATCTGTATGGAATAGTTTTTACTATTTGAAATCAGTCTATTTATTTGAGTGAAGCTCCGGAAACCCAAAAGTCATCAGTTTTAAATGGAAACATTATAAAATATACATATATTCTTTTACTTTACCTTTAAAGTCCTTAAACTAATGCCTGTACGTTTCTTAACTTCTTCATTCATAAAGTTGGATTGATCTTCAACATCAGCGTGTCCAGAACTCTTTTGTTAGTCGTATAGATCTCGACGAGTTATGCTTAAATGATTGGAACTCATTCCTGGTAACAAAACAAAATAATTTTTACAAGCACACGTAATAGATATTTGTCGCTCACAAGTGATCAATTATAAAAGAGCACTTATGAGCAGCCAAAAAATATATTAATGAACGCTCAAACAGGTCTACAATACAATTAAAACATCGGCCATGTATTGGCCCTAAACTTTCTTTTACGTAGTCAGTATATTTTGATTTGATAGTATATAAATTAAAATATAAAATGTTTAAATTTAAAAGAAAATATTTTCATTCATTATGTCCAGTAAAATTGTGGTAAAGTTAGATTATTGTCAGATTTCTAAAAAAACATATGTATTTTAGATTTAAAATGTTCGATTCTATAGTAATATAAGAAAATATAATTATTCATTACACATTATTAAAAATTATTATGGCCGGACATTTATATTTATATATATTTTTAAATTATTTACTAACCTTTGTAACGGTTTTTCACTAAATTTATTTGTGACACTGACAATAAATGATAAATGTCAAAATATTGGAGTATTTAAAACAATTGACATGCATAGTAGATGTGATTTATTATATATGATTTCCCATACCTACGTAACTATGGCAATATCAATAAGATAAGATCTTGTAACTGGTACTTTTTGAAGAAATGTTTCAAACAAAAGTTGTGCAGAATACTAATATCTTTCAATTTTATTCTAATTATATTTACTGCAAGTATAGCCGTTTCGGAGATATTGCAGAAATTGCAAAAAAAAAGCCTTGAGTAAACATGCACTTCCAGTTTGAATGTGCTTTTCAAAAATAGGAGGTTTTCCTCCCAGGCATATATAAATCTTAAGTTTAAAGTTTCATAATTTTATCTTTAACGGTGTAGGCTGTAGAGCGCACACAGCCACCCACACACACAGACATCATTCCAAAAATAGTCAGACTCGATTCAGGGAAGGTCAAAAGATGTATTTCCGTAAAAATTTCGAGAAATGTTTTTTTCTTGATTACAATACTTACTTATACTTCGTAAAAGAAAGTAAAAACAACAATGCTTTACCATCGACTTTAATACATAAACAATTTTAAGGGTAAACATATTTAGTAATCAATATAACGTTAATTATTGCGTAAAGTTTTAGTCAATAATGGTAAAATGAAGAAGATAAAGTTAATGATTTTAAGAAGAAAGATGCAAAAGCAAAATCAATCATTATTCAGTGTGTCACTGATAACCAGTTAGATTACATTAAAGATTCGAAAACAACTAAAAAAATGATAGAATCATTAAAGGCAGTATTCGAGAGGAACAGTGTGTTTTACTAAACTATATCTAAGAAAGAAATTATTAACTCTAAAGCATACCTCAAATGAAACTATGAAGGAACATTTTGTAAAATTTGATTCCTTGCTTCGAGAACTAGAAGCTACCCCAACTGGTTCTTCTATGGACGATAGCGATAAAGTTTGGCATTTCTTGTTAACATTATCTGAAAAATATGAAACAGTAACAACGGCCATTGAAACAATGACAACTGGCGTAACATTAGAATTTGTTTACCAAAGTCGGTTGTTAGATTCTGAACTGAAATATGAGAATACTTAAACAATTGCAGTGACCAATGAAAGTACGTTTGTTGCAAATAATTTTCAATATGAGTGCTATGGGTGTGGACAAAAAGAGCATAAGAAAATAGATTGTCCAAAACAAAATAATATATTAGAAATAGAGGGAAAGGTTATCGTGGAAGAGGATCATATCATAATCAACGAGGATACAATTATAGAGATACAACCGATATTTTATTTGTAGCATTAACTGCAGAAAATATAGCGAACGAAGAATCAATCGTAACATTCATCGTCGACTCTGGGGCCACCGAACTCTTCATTTCTTAGTAACCAATTAGTAATAAAATGTGTGAACATGCAAGAGTCACAGGTAAAGCTACCAGACTTCCGTTAGAAAATATGAAATTACCTCGATCGATCAAAAAGGATTGGTGAATTGTTGCTCTCGGATGTATGTGGACCAATCACACCATCTACTTTTAATGATGAAACATTTTTCAGACAATAACTGATGACTCTTCACATTTTCACCAAAGTTTAGATCAGTTGCTACACAAAATTTCTTGTATCGATACGGATGCTGCAATGTATTCTGTCTCGGTGGAGGACAATGCAACTGTTATATTATTTTACACAACAAACTATAGTAATAGAAATTGTAAAAACGTACCTGAACTTAACGGTTTCATAACTGCAAATTGCAAATTTATGTTGCTCGTGGCGACAGTAATGGGATGATGAAAACTGATTATGCACAGAACAGCACGGTGGAATCGATCAAGAAAACACTTTCGGTAAACTAACCTTTAGATTAGAAGAAGGCCATTTTCTTTTATTAAACATCAGCGTCAGTGAGGCCCCTAAAACGCGTAAAACCTCATAAGCATGCGCCGTACTAGCCTTTAGATTAGAAGAAGGTACTGTCGTGCGGCTTCTTGTCCAGCGCATGACTTGCGCATGACAGCACTGAAAGTACGGCGCATGCTTACGAGGTTTTAGGGGCCTCACTGACGCTAACGTTTAATAAAAGAAGAAAATGGCCTTCTTCTAATCTAAAGGCTAGTTTACCGAAAGTGTTTTCTTGATCGATTCCATCGTGCTGTTCTGTGCATAATCAGTTTTCATCATCCCATTACTGTCGCCACGAGCAACATAAATTTGCAATTTGCAGTTATGAAACCGTTAAGTTCAGGTACGTTTTTACAATTTCTATTACTATAGTTTGTTGTGTAAAATATATAACAGTTGTATTGTCCTCGGCCGAGGCAGAATACATTACAGCATCCGTCGTCTCGACACAAGAAATTTTGTCAATAAAAACAGTAGCAGCTGATCTAATAAACTTTGGTGAAAATATGAAGAGTCATCAGTTATTGTCTGAAAAATGTTTCATCATTAAAAGTAGATGGTGTGATTGGTCCACATACATCCGAGAGCAACAATTCACCAATCCGTTTTGATCGATCGAGGTAATTTCATATTTTCTAGCGGAAGTCTAGTAGCTTATTACTAATTGGTAAATTCATTATTTTAAGACCATGTCTATTTAAATGCCCTAATCTTCTATGCCAGAGACCATTATTATTATTATCAATCACCAACATGCATTTATTATTATTCAGATTAAAATTGATTGAATACAATTTATCTTTCATTTCGGACTTTATTTTCAATCCATCACCTGCTATTTCAACTCCATACTGTGAAAATATAATTCCTTTCCCTAATGAAATGAGTTTTTTATACTGAAAGTAGATTATGACACAAACTTGGAACTATTAACGTTCCCATTGAAATAGTTCTATTTACTCTATGTTCAACTTTGAGTATTCCTTTCTTTCTAGCTATTAAATGTACTCCATTTGCTATACGTATCATCTTTATTTCATCCTTTAAATACTCTGCACGTGCCATGGTTTCCTTACCAAGAAATGAAGAGTTCGGTGGCCCCAGAGTCGACGATGAATGTTACGATTGATTCTTCGTTCGCTTTATTTTCTGTAGTTAATGCTACAAATAAAATATCGGTTGTATCTCTATAATTGTATCCTCGTTGATTATGGTATGATCCTCTTCCACGATAACCTTTCCCTCTATTTCTAATATATTATTTTGTTTTGGACAATCTATTTTCTTATGCTCTTTTTGTCCACACCCCTAGCACTCATATTGAAATTATTTGCAACAAACGTACTTTCATTGGGCACTGTAATTGTTTTAGTATTCTCATATTTCAGTTCAGAATCTAACAACCGACTTTGATAAACAAACTCTAATGTTACGCCAGTTGTCATTGTTTGAATGGCCGTTATTACTGTTTCATATTTTTCAGGTAATATTAACAACAAATGACAAACTTTATCGCTATCGTCCATAGAAGAATGTTCCTTCATAGTTTCATTTGAGGTATGCTTTAGAGTTAATAATCTTTCTTAGAAATAGTTTAGTAAACACACTCTTCCTCTCGAATACTGCCTTTAATGATTCTATCATTTCTTTAGTTGTTTTCGAATCTTTAATGTACTCTAAGTGTTTATCAGTGGCACACTGAATAATGATTGATTTTGCTTTTGCATCTTTCTTCTTAAAATCATTAACTTTATCTTCTTCATTTTACCATTATTGACTAAAACTTTACGCAATAATTAACATTATATTGATTACTAAATATGTTTACCCTTAAAATTGTTTATGTATTAAAGTCGATGGTAAAGCATTGTTGTTGTTTTTAATCGTATTGTAGACCTGTTTGAGCGTTCATTAATATATTTTTGGCTGCTCATAAGTGCTCTTTTATAATTTATCACTTGTGAGCGACAAATATCTATTACGTGGTTTGTAAAATTTATTTTGTTTTGTTACCAGGAATGAGTTCCAATCATTTAAGCATAACTCGTCGAGATCTATACGACTAACAAAAGAGTTCTGGACACGCTGATGTTGAAGATCAATCCAACTTTTTGAATGAATAAGTTAAGAAACGTACAGACATTATTTTAAGGACTTTAAAGGTAAAGTAAAAGAATATATGTATATTTTATAATGTTTTCATTTAAAACTGATGACTTTTGGGTTTCCGGAGCTTCACTCAAATAAATAGACTGATTTCAAATAGTAAAAACTATTCCATACAGATTTATTTGTATAAATATTAAGTATAAAATTGTGCAAATACAGAGAGGTAATGCTCTATGTGAGAGACTTGTTTATTAACTTAACTATCATTTGTTTTTGTGTTGCCGTGTGTCGAAGTTATGTTTACATACATATAAATAGTTTCAAGTCAATTGAATTAAACTAAACCTATTAAATTGCCATATCGCAACAAAAACATATATAAAATGTTTAATATAAGTACAAAAATCATTGTTACAAGCACAATTGTTTATAATTCAAACGTAGATTTAGTTTTAAAATAATGTATAATAAATCATATTTGTTTTTATCTGATTAGGGATGATGGGACGCTGATCTTTGAACTGCCGATGGTCTGCAAACATTTCTCCAGTAGTTGATGAAGATGTCTTCTGCTTCTGATTGAAAATGATTCCTCAGCCTCAATGAACTGCCGAAGGACAGCAAGGATCATCAATCGACTGCATTTACGAAGTGTTTAAATATGTTTAAAGACTTTTACATCATTTTAGACTAAAATGTTACTAAAGTAAATTGATATTTTTAGATTGTTTATAACTAAAATGTATTTTCTAACATTATTTTAAGGCATATATGTATATTTTATAATGTTTCTATTAAAAACTAAGTAATATATGTACAAAAAATCATTGTTATAAGCACAATCAATATATATTTGTGTCCTTTTACTCTATTTTAGTAGTCTTTAAAACTCTTGAAAAAATAATACCATTTATATACATATATATTTGTGCTCTTTTACTCTATTTTAGTAGTTTTGAAAAAATAAAATTTCTTACCGACCATGTTCAAATTTTTGTCGTCTTCCCGCGCTCAAAAAATAATAGAGACCTTTGTAATGGAAAATTTGAATTGCCGCTTTTTTCTGAAAAAATATTTGTTTTTAGCGACCATGTTCAAATATTTCCCGCATTTTTTTCCGATTACTCTTCTATATCCTGCGATCCGCCTACTAACTGTGAAAAACACGAAAATTTCGTAAAATCTGAAATACCTGAACCCATATATTTTTAATCATTTAATATTTAAGGCTTAAATACTAATGTTTATTAACCTTTAAGGACATTGTTGTATATACATATTATAAATTAATTATTTACACTGTTCATAGATTTATTTCTATTATTTTAACAATGTTTATTGATAAATGCCATAGTAAAATTAATATTTATAAAAAATATTATTAATAGTACTAATAGTCCCGGGTTTAATTAGCATTTATTTAATAAATTCATTACTTGACTATTGTATTATTTTTTGTTCATGTCGATCATGTTTATATATTTTTTTAAAGGTAATTGTTTTATTAACTTCTATGGACATTGTTAATAAATATAAGAAGAATAATTATTTAAATTACCAAAATTATATGTTTAAATTATATTTAATAAACAATTCTGCGTGTACCAATAATATTTGTACATACTTCCATGCCAAGGAAATAAATATTTGATTTAATATTTAAATTATTTTGTTTAAACACCCTATGTCCCCTAAACAGATATGACGAGAATGCAGTCGATTAAGAATATAAATTAATGATGCGTTGTGTTAAAACACATCTTTATATTGTGTTTTTTTAATTAGTTTAATTTTGTTGTTCCTGCAAAACAAAAAACAAAAAAACAATTGTAATATATTATAATAACAATTTATTAACTTTTAATTGTTGGTACATATACATCGATTTACAAATACATATTAATTATATTAATATAACATTTACATACATACATAACTTAATGCCTATTCCCAACATGTGTCTATACATCTATGTTACAGTTTTATATTTATTATAAATAATACAATAACAGTAATCTAGTATTAATAATAAATGAAATGACAATAAAGAAATATACTAAGGCCTTATGGAGGCTTTGTTTTTAATTTTAAACATATATAAACTAATATTAGGATTAATTAGCATTTAATTAATAAATTAATTACTTGATTGTTACATTATTTATTGTTCATGTCGATCATGTTTATATATATATTTAAAGCTTATTGTTAAGGTTCTATGGACATTATTGTTAATAAATATAGAAAACTAATTAATTAAACTACCAAAACTTATTGGTTTTATGTTTCAATAATATTTATAAACAATTGTGCTTGTAACAATTACATATTTTTGTACTTATATTACTTAGTTATAAATCACAGCGATACATTTTTTATTTTAATTATTAGAAAATGCAATCAAGTATAAACATACATAAAAGTGTAACTATATTAAATTGCTATTTGTTAAAAATATAATATAGGTAATATTTTTCATAACATATTTCATCCCAGGGTTTCATATTTATAGGTAAAAAATACCGAAAATATTTAAATTGGTCATTAATTGTATAAATATGGCTGTGTTATATTACTCTATAAAAGAAAAATGTAGTAGTGATTGTTAGTTGAAACAATTTTCTTTTCAGCGCGCTTACGTAGATGCGTGCGGTGTATACCTATTCGCTGCGCATTGCTTTTATCTCTTGCATAAAGTCATGAGTTCATCTTCATCTCGTTTGATTGAAATCCACTCTTATTCCTGTTCTCTTTCGTTTGAAAAACCCCACACTCCCAAACTGTTCATTGTTTTAGCCGGGCTGGGCTCATGCATAGTTCATAGTCTGTTAGAATGTGAAGCTTTCGGTAAACAACGCGAATACACTAGCTCCGAATTTGTACTTAAAAGCTGTGCAGGTGTATCTCTAAGTATTTACTCGAAAAGCCAACTTTGTTGACCAAACACTTATTGAAACAGCAATCATTTTCGTGGATAAGAAAACAATAAGCGTGCTTACAAATTAGTCTTAAATTAAATATATAAACTAATACATTTCTTATACTAATATAAAACTTTATATGAGCAATAACAGATTTATGGTGCTATACACGTTTATAGATTTGTAACGAGAATTTGTAAAATTTTGAGAGGTTTTAAAATAATTTAATTGAATTACAAAACTAATATTTGTGGAATTTATCAAATATATCGAACATAATTCTGTTTTAGCAATGTATTCTTTATAGAACTACAGGTTTTTCAAAATTTTACAGATTCTGCTTACTTAACAGTAGATTTGCTCAGAGTCGCACCATTACTTGTTTAATATTTTAAATGTATCTTTAGTAACAACAAATAATAAACGATGATTATACAAATTTATATACCTATTCGATAAAAATGACTAGAACCACTAACATTTGGAGAGCAAATTCACATTAATATTTTTAATAATAGTTATTAATATATTTATGCGGCGAGCTATATAATAATAATAAGATTCTAATCATACAAATATAACATAAGCGAAAATACACAAAATTACAATATTTCTTTAAATTGAACAACAATGTAAAATATAAAATAAATGTCATTGTGGCAATTCTTGATATAGTCACATCACATTCTGAACACAGTTCAGAATACATTAGTAATACTTTGTTGGATTCAGCATTTGATTAAAGACACTCATGTCCTTACTGCGGCTCCTATTCGTGATGCTTTATATTGACTAACCAACCCCTCTTGGGAACACCTGCCTGTAAGAATAGAAACATAATATTAGACGGATAAATCGAAAAAATATACTATACTACCATATTTTGTATTAATAGTATTTTCATTGTGCAATCTACAAATATAACTTGAAAATCCTTAAAAAATAATTTGTTATTTAGACAATTAATTGCTACATTGATTTATAAGTAAAACTAGAATAAGATGTCCTAAATTCTAAAGGTAGGTACTATATCAATGTAAGTGTTATTTTCAGTGCTTTGAAAGAAGTAAAAATCGGGATCACTGAACCGTGCGTCGAGAAAGACGAAAGTACTGGACAGTAACATATTTTCTTTCATTCCGAACCAGTGAGTTCTAGCTAAAAATTATATACCTCATACTCCATCCGAACTGAAGCAGACCCAGGGCATTTGACCAGAGAACACTTGGACACATCTTCTCCACAACTCTGTTATTATTTCCGCCTATCTCGGGTCATGCATTATGGATATGGCTCGTGTCTTTATTGCTAGCCGTTTTCTGTATGTGGCGCTAGTGATGCTGGTGCTGGGTGAGAGGACACATCAACATTCTAACGAAAATTCGACATCAAGTTGTTGACTATTCTGTAACAAAAAAACAATCAATTTAAAAACAAATCTAAATATTCATATTATAACAATAATTCCCAAATGGAGGAAAGCATTTTTAAATTTTAGAATAGTGGAATAAAATTAAAAAACAAATGATTAAATCGGAATGGTTTTGTTCCTTCCAAATGTTCAATATTATAACTATGTTAAGCATAAAATATGAATAATTTTTGGATGATTTTAGACGAATGCTTTAATTTATTTTGAAGAGAATTACATTTCGTCTCTGATTGTTATTGCGGTTCTAATACAACTGTTTAAATGTATCTAACGCAAGTAAATTATTGTTTCTAGATCAGTAAATTTTCCGCGGTGTGGATCTCCTAGTGCAGATGTTATTTGGCTCGGGGCATTTGGGAAAAGCACCGCATGTTACGTTCAGCCACGTGGAAATGTAAAAATATCAACCATCGAGAAACAACATGCCCGCCAGCAATATTTATTTGTCAACAGATTGTACAGTTTTGCACCATTCAACCGAAAGTACGTGCCGATATTTTTTCGAACCCCGCAACACAAACACAAAACATACACAAATTTATAAATATTTAGTTGACCATACAAAAAATAAAATAAATTTCGTTGCACTACAAAATCAAAATTTAAACTAAATCAATTGATGAGTAAATAAAAATATATATTTTTTCTTAGTATTCTAAACAACATATTGTTTTGAACAGGACAATAGAATTGAAACTTGAATACAGAATTGATCCATCATTGATACGTTTTTGTGTGACACAAGTGTTTCTGAACAAACCCCAATTAGGTTTAAGCTGTACACAAAATGACAGACGCAATTTTCGGATCCTTGTCTATCTATTTTTGCGTAATATCGTAGCCCCTTTCATATAAAACACCCCTTCACTTAACGGTCAGATATGGTAATGAGACCAGCGGTTGGTCAGTCCAGTATACGAGGAGAGATACCCCAAGATAAAACCTTCACTACTCCATAGGGACCCACACAAAATTGAATAATACCTAATGCAATTCTTACCAAGAGTGTACAGTTTTCACATTTTTTTTCAAAACACTTCTAGTCTTCTTCTAAAAATTTTTAAATTTTGACAACCAGCACGATCTTATTACAGACAGAGTGAACCACATATATATATATATATATATATATATATATATATATATATATATAATAAAATAAATATTTTATTATAATTTACTAAATTAGTATCGCGGTAAATATTTTCAACTAAATAAATATCTCAAGAACTGTATAAAAAATAAACGAATGATCGTTTATTAAATGGGTACATTTTCCTCTTCATATTAAACGTCTGTGAAATTCAATTGCTAAAAATTGTACACCCCTGGTCAATAATTTAGAATGCAGTTGGTAACCAATATCATGGTTGTATACAAAATACAAATTTATTCAAATTTTACATGTCCCTTATTGGTAATATTGAGGCACTGGTCAGTTATATTCAAAGTATTCAAAATGGTTGAATTTTTATGATGTGTGAACGAGGTTCACATTTTTTTATTGGATTGATAAGATACCTACTTTAAACTTGTTCAATCGACCAGTATAAAAATAAGAATAAATATGTATATATATATATATATATATATATATATATATATATATATATATTTATTTATATATATATATATAATATATATATATATATATATATATATATATATATATATATATATTATTTATTTATATATATATATATATATATATATATATATATATATATATATATTATATATATATATGCTTTTATTTGAGTAGTTTTTATCCAATGCAAAATGCAATTTTATTTCTTTTTCAATATTTATAATTGCAAAGGAATAATTCAAATTTGAATGCAACATGCATTATTATTGCATCTACATATTTACGATCGCTAACAAAAATAAGTTTTGTTGTGAAAATTATCGTAATTTCTTTATAATTTCCTGAAAAATGATATTAGATTGTTTAATTGTTCATAAATATCTAAATTGTTATTACTGTTTTTAAATAAGAAATATATTCATTTACGTATTTAGTACATGATGCATAATTTATATTACTTGTAATTTGGTCCTTTAAAATAGAGGATAAATGAAATAAAGTTATATTATTGAGAATAATATTAGTTATTTTATTGCAATAAGTAATTTTGTATAATTTTATATTTATAAGAGTAGTTAGAAGCTAGAATTGGTAAATAAATGTATAAACGATAAATATTTTCGCTAAAATCGTTTTAATGCCTTTGTGTCTATAACGCAATCGCAAGGCAAGTGTTCCAGCTTAGGTATGCTCTATATATGTATATTTAAAACAGAGATTTGGCGTTGAGAGCAGGCAAAGCAATATTTTGTGGCACAGAGCAAAGCAGAGCGCACCGACTGCAAGAGAAGCAACCCCTATCCTATATAGTGAAGCATCGCGTCTGTGTATCTTCGCATTTAATTTAAACGGGGCAGTTTTCAAGCAATAAAAATGCACGCCTTCTGGCTTCGCAAAAACCCGGTCTCCTTTTTTATTTATAGCTCAACGTTCCTCTTAGTATATCCAGTACGCGGCACACGCTAATTCTCCGCAAAGTGTTGCAACGTTTAGTTTCCATTGTGTACCTATATGGCCAAATTTATTTCGTTGTGATAACGTTTTTCTTTCGACCAAACAATTTGTTACAATTCGCGAAACATTTATACACATTAACATTTGTATATTTTTTCACGGAGCACCGAGCAGTCTGTTTGTTGGGGGTTATTTATATCGTCTGGGCCCTTTTAACTTTTCGCTCGGCGTTTGTCCAGACTAACTGTGCTGCTTACGCTTACGTTTACCGTTACGCCCTAGTAAACGATGCTGTTAAATCTATGCGAAGTTTCATTACGTCTCATTTGTATTTAAATATCCTGATGCTACACAACACTTTGTTTTCCTTTAACTTCAGATAAACATCGGTGCAACTAAAACACAGCATTTGTCACAGACTTACAATGAAATTCGTTACATTATTTTACGAGTTTACGGTTCTAAAGTCGGACACAAACAAGCAGAAGAAAGCATTTATACTCTTTAGGCATTTGAAATAAAAGATCTAATTGTGTGTTTGAAATAGAACTTATAATATAGAAATTCAAGTCTAAAATGAAGCCAAGGATTGGGACAAAAATCCAGGACAAATTCGGACTGTAATGTCTACCTCTACCTATATCATCTTTTTAGTAATCAAGTCGCAACTGGATACGAAGTGGTGTTGTATGATTTGATCACGTCATCTTCTGATAAATCCCACTAGAAGCGCCCTCTTCTCAATCACACACATGACACGGCAAATCTTCAATTTATATTTAAGTAAGTCTCATTTGCGTTGAAATTGGGTTTCTTCTGTTGTTTTTTATTTTCATTTATTTGACGGTATACATCTAACGAAAAGAAGTCAAACGAAGTGTTGTTATTCCATGCCAGTCTTCGTGTACATACATATGTATAATGACGACGTATCGAGCACATCTATTGATTTCAAGTATATCATATAGTGAACATTTAGATGTATTTAATTTTATTATTTAACTTTAAATAAACAGACTGTTCTAATTGGTTTTGTTTTCGAAATGAGTATTATAAAGAAATAGACTTTTGATGGCTTTTATCTGGTTGTTTTTCCTTGATTGCAATCTTTGATGGAATATTGCTAATAAGTAAGATCGAGGGGTATAATAAAATAATCTCGGGGTCGGGGCTGATAAAAATGTGTTTGTGGTGAATTGCAGAGCCAGTGCTCAAACGAAGGAAGGATCGGTCTATATAAGGGTCCTTCTTTATGGTGGGTCGTTATCCAGCTACAGATTCTGGCAGTGCTTGCGTCTGTTACCACTTGACTTAATAAGCTAGTGATTTATGTAAGGAGAACGCCTGGCGTTGGCAACACTGGTAGTTATTTTATGTGGAGACATCGGTCTCGCACGTATATATACGCCAAAAACACTAGGAAATAACAAACAATACCACAAAGCTAGTTCATATGTTGCCCATTTAAAAACCAATTTTAAATCTTGTATTAAGTGATTTAAAAAATATAGTAGCGATTTAAAAACTATTTAAGATTAAATGATTTATCTCACTCAAAAGTGACATTGCATGCTATTCCCAACTCCTAGAGAGTTTTCTATATCTAAACCTCACTCTGTAACCTTCATCTTGGTCATATAGTCGCTCGTGATGTTCTGCTGTTATTGACACCTGGTAACCATCTTGGATTTGGTTACCTCGCGTATTTACATACTTATATATTTTCAAGTGAGAGGCATTTTTCTTTAGATGTTATATTTTATATGTAGGTAACAGTTACTCATTTTGATATTTTATGTACGTTTTATAAAATCTTTGTCATAAATCGTACAACAATTTATATATACTCTTCGGTATATATATATATTTAATTAAAAAAAAAAAATGTTGGATGCGATATATAAATATATTCATTTTAAATTAAAAATACGTGTCATAGGGTAAAATGCACACCTATATATGTATGCTTTGAATTGGTATATAAAATAATAACAGGACATGCTATCAATATTAATGTGAATCCGGTTGAAAAAAAAAGTTGAGTCCATTACGTATTATACCATATCTCGATTTTAATACCTTATACTTTTCTCTATGTGTTACACTCTGGCACTGATGCATATTTCATGAGTTCCCGTGTTACGTGAAGATCGCGAAATAGTAATATAAAAAACAGATTCGTGGAATTAAATTCGAAAACATGTTTATAGTTTCCGCGAGCCGAGCGACAGAGGTGGTATACGTACCGTGTCCACGTCGCACCACACCACACCACACCGGTCGTGGATGAATAGAATATGAAATAAACGATTTAACATAATAAAAGTGGGAAAACGAGAATGAATCTCTACTTCAATACACTTCAAAATGGAAATTTACATCCTCTCACGTTTGGTCCACTCTCGAAATCGACAATAGCACTTGTAACATACCTAAACATACCCCAAATCGATTTTTTTTTAAATATTCGTTTCACAGTAGTCTAATTATAATATAATTTATATAATTGAATGAGTCTATGACTTCAAACAAATAA
The DNA here is from genome assembly GCA_018344505.1 of Nebria ingens riversi. Classification (NCBI taxonomy): domain Eukaryota; kingdom Metazoa; phylum Arthropoda; class Insecta; order Coleoptera; family Carabidae; genus Nebria; species Nebria ingens. The sequence continues at coordinate 203,792 of JADQWA010000269.1, read as the reverse complement.
AGATCTTATTCCTATCGTTACTTTAAGCTCTGTGACGTCACTTGGGTGACATACTAATGTAAGTAGGATATGTCCCAATTGGACTCTACGGTCCCCATTTTTATATAAATGTTATTTGATAATCTAATTTTTATTTAGGTAATATTAATTATTTATTAAAAAATATCGTTAAGTTGTATTTTGTAATATTTCACTGTAATTTTTTTCTCTTTGTTAAAACATAAATAACAAAACGAAATGTGTTTTTACCTAGCTAAAGAGACTATAACAATAAACAAAACTTATATCTTATAAACGTGTATCTTTCAGAGGCAATATTTTTTTATTACTCCATCCGTAAAAATATATACAAGACCGGCAAAAATATGTATTGGTTTTGAACCGGAGTCCTCTTCGTTGATAGGAAGTTGTTAGACAAAACATAAACTTTCCTTTGATGTGCAAAGTGCATTTTCTTGGGTAATATTCTGTAGTGGTAAACATGTTACCATATAAAACGTGTATTATATGTTTGGAAAATACTCGCAATTTGCTACCATTTCTAAAACGTTTTGTTAACGAAATTTACGTGTTTCATATTTTATTAAAACTCTCAAACTAAATAGATTTTCGTAGCCCTATAATATATTTTACGTGACTGCACAATTGCACAGAGGGATACTTTTATGACCTTAATTATTATGTTTAGGGGTAATATTACGTCGTATTAGACCACCATAGTACTAAATCTTTAGTCTAAATTTAATAAAATGATTCAATAATAAAACTTGATGGTTCAGAAATATGTAGATGTGTTAATCAAATAAAAAAATTACTGAAGCGTCCATTTTGGTGATTCCTAATGAGAATTAATTGCTGTTGTGTTTATTTCTTTATAAAGTTGGTATTAATATTAAGGGTGAGATTTGAATAATTGAACAACAGCGAGAAAGCTTAGCTTAAGGTGAATTAATCTTTGTTGAAGAGCGACGAAGGTATGAGGGTTGAATGCTGGATTATTTTATAAATCCGACGAGAGAGGGACATTAGAATAAGAGAATTTCGAATTAGAACAAACAAGAGACACGAAAGTTTAGTTTGGATATACTACAATGCCCCAGGATAGTTGTCAGTTACGTTTTGTTACTAGTCTAAACATTATTGGTTTATTATTTAGTTTGAAATGCTCCAGAAAATTTGTATTGCCTATAGGTTGATGTTACTTCATATATGCAATAGTATCAAAAATTAAATTACTCTTTGTTTGTAAGAATACTTTACGCAAGATAAAACTATGCTAGAATTGTGAACACTTGTGTTCACGAGGGCTTTCATGGATAAGATGAGAAAAATCTACATTTTCCTTCTGTATTTTCTCGGAAGCTTCGCTTTTCTTTACTTGTTTTCCTTTCCCTTGTATTCTAGAGGATTTCATCATGTGATTTTATTAAAAGAATTCTAAAACTGTTGCACAGACAGAAAATGATTAAATTTCCAAATCTGTTACAAACGTACTCATAAAAATATTAAAAATGATTGTTGTTTTACAAATAAATATAAATTTAAGTTTGAATTTATAGTGGTATTTTATTATGTTATGAAAAGTAAACCTCGAACAAATCGGAACAGAAATCAATCAAAACTTGAAGTTTTGAGTAATAAAAACTTTGTAAACTGGTTCAGAACTGCTGTTTTTTTTTTTGAAACTTTTGAAAGTGGGTACGCGTAAGCCGATATGCATTCATTAGAATACGTAAAAGACTGCATTAAGACAGACTACTACAACGGGAATCGAGGCCGATTTTTGCGTTGGGTAAAAGTTGTGTGTTTTTCTTTTAAGTTTTCCTGCGTTGGTGCTCTGTTCTGTGTGGTAACCAACCAACGACGCTACGAAGAAACAAATACAGAAGAAGACGACGCCGGTGAAAACTTTTATGACGCAAAGTTTAACGGGAATACTTTATGAGGTGTGTTTAAGAATTACTATTTGCATTTTATTATAAAGTCGACCGCACAAACCGCGCTGTTTGAGGATAAGAAATCAAGGCGTACCTAGCATATACCTCATCATACTTTTATGAAAGACAAGTTTCGTGATAGAAATATATATATGTATATAATAAAACGTAGACTATTTGAAGAATGGAGTTTTATTATTATTTTTCATGTTTTTACTCATTTACACAATATTTCTTCTTAGTAGAAAATTATACATCGTCTACGTTTATTTGTTTTTTAAGCGTAAAAATTTAAAATTGTATTAAATGTATACCAATTCTACAAATATTATTTTAAATTCCGTGTATTATTATAATGCAGAAAATCACATATTGTATTTTATTCGAAATAAATCAATACTCATCTTTGTAAAAAATGTTTTTTTTTGTTTTCTACAAAAATCAATTGTCGTAGCATTTTTCGTTGGCTGCCGAAAAGCAAAATGTTATCAAACCTTTCGTTTGGCGGTTCGGCGTCGGTGAATGGATGCGACCGGAGCAATAAGACGTCGAGATAAGAAAATACCGGAGCCTGGCTCCGCCTCCGGGTCGGTTCCGGACCTCGGAGTCACTGGTTCGATTCCGGGCGCGTCCAATGGACACACACCTTGTGCCAAAAGGATTGGTCAGCACACAAATAGGTTGACCAATAGTCGCTAAGTTTCTTTACCCGGAGATATTTGCAAATGTTAGTTTTTCGCAGTGGAAAGATATGAACTTTATAAATAATGGATAGAAATAACGAAAGATGGACGACCAACGAAGAGCTAACGGTTTCAGTTTGAAGAGATACAAAAAAGTGATTTTTTATAGTTTTATTTTCTGTTCATAGTGGAATTTATCAAACAAACAAATATACTTATAGGATAACAAAAAATATATACCTAAATATATTAAAGTTACTTTAAAATACAATTATTTGGTTTTAAATAAATAGATTGTAAATTTTATTTGTTTTCTATTTTTATAAGAAACATAGACATTTTTTAGTATTTGTTTAAGAAAGTAATCTTCTATTTTCGTATGATCTTTGGGCAGATCACGAATCATTTGTCTCAATTCTTTACGGTAACGTTGACAAATACACAAGTCCCTTGGTTGTCCCCTGTCAATTATCAGAGCAAGTCGTGTGAGCTTCTATCTGCTGCTTGTGTGTGTACCGAATGTTTGTATGAAATAAGAGGGTGACAGACACCATAAAATATACTATGACAACACTCTAGATCTCCTGGGACAAGAAGAAGAGCCATTTATCTTCGAAATAATCTGCAGTTAGACTGCAATTAGGAAGCGCGATATCAAAATAGCAGAGTGTTTTTATGAGGAGAAATATATTTCGAAAACAAATTCTATATATACGTATCATAACTACGCATATAAATAACAAATAAAAATAAATAGAATAAGAATTAATATGTACTAACACATGCAGTTTTTCATAATTTAGTGTGTGGGGTAAATTTATTCTAATTATTGACAGTGTAGATTTAGTATTTGTTTAATGTTTAAACACCTATGAATATATACAATAATTAAATAATAAAATTTATGAAATATGCAAAATAAATTTGAATGAAATAACTAATGGACTACAGATGCAGAAAATATGAAATTTAAATCCTATCAATATGTAGGTATGCTCATAAAATCAAATTTACTATTTTCTAAATGTATTGCATATGCAATATGCATATCTTCCTATTAGCGAAGAGATAAATTTTAAAATAATTCAGACTTCATTTCAAAATCAATTAAATAATATGCAATTTCTATGAATATTACTACAAGCATTAAATTTATGCTCACTAGTGCCATTAAGCAAAAGAAACTACCCTGCTGAAATTTAACAACTTCAAAATATAAATTCTACAAAAGCAGAAAAAAATAAAATAATTTTATTACCAATAAATATCACTTTATATCTTTTTCTAAATTTTTACAGTTTGCCTATAAATTCACACCACATAAATTCCGTGCAAAAACCCAACTGGACTGTTAAGAGTGATCGTTTACTATTTTAGTTTACGATTGCCACCGTAAGATGGTACTAGTTTACGGGCACAAAAACGCAGTCTGAAACGTCATCTGTCATCCAGAGTTTGCTCGGATCATAAACAATGCGACGGGATTTTTCGTAGCACCGTGGACGAGACGGTTTTGCATTTGGAAGTCAGATTATGTTGACGCGGGCTTAGGATAGAAGGGATTATATATTTTTTATTCTTCGTTTTTTCGTATTTATGACGTTTGAAATTTTACCGTCACTTTTATAGCGTTGCGATATTTCTTTGCGAGCAAAGTTAGATGTTGTGTTTCAGCTAAAGGATGAATTAATTATATTTTACTTGAAATAATACGAGAGATTTACGATTCAGGTTTGTTTTCACAATGAGAACATTCAAGGATAAATATTTGGTTTTGTTATTTTCTTGGGTATTATTTCTGAGGAAGGATGTGTTGATATGCTGTAGGCGACTTTTATAACTTTTTGATAATGTTACTTAACACATTGTGTTTTCTTCGTATATGTAAATACTGCTCGTCTTTTTCTATATATTTTTATATACAACATTGCGATAAAAGCGATTGTCCAAATATAATTATTATACACCATCTATCTATTAAATCAAGCACAGAAAACGTAATACTATTTTTCGTCTCAGGAGACTATAATAGGTTTTGGGTTAAACCGGAAATAAATATATTTCTAGCTTATAAATTTTAAAGTCATAAATAATTTATCCAATAAACCATAAAAGTAATTTACTATTCCACTTAAGAATAAAATTAGGTTGTATTTATTAAAAATCGAAAATAACTTAATTCAATTTTCCCGGAAAACTTCACAAATATAAATCTAGTGAAAACGTTAGGGAAACAATATTTTTCAAGTTGAAACCTTAAACACCAAATTATAAGCCCATTACATGGCCTGAAAAGCTGAAAATTGGCTCCGTTCATCTAAAAATAACGTCTTCAGTATATGTAATTACAAGTGTGCACGTATACACAGAGTGCATTAGCTAAAAGCGCTTCTAGCGGTAGATATTTGGTACTACGTATACCATATACATACATACTGAGTAAATTCACACATACACACATACATACGTAACATCCGTTTTAGAAATCAAGTCAATATGTGGGTCTGCTATTATTCATTTTGAATGTTCCTGTATAGGAAGGAAATGTAAAGTGGCCGCTGGAACGGAAGTAGGTGAAAGAATGCCGAGCTGTTATCGGAACTGGGTTCCGGCCGGTCGTTCCGGTGTACCGGAAACCGGAGTGTTTGCATGCGAGGAAAGAACGGTGACTTATTATTACTATATAGTACGCTACACAGCCAACACTATAGCAAGGCCGTAATGAGTCTCGTGGACTTACCTTTTATCATTTGTTTTATCCCACCCTTTTTTTCGGCTTAACCACCCCTGATGAGAGTACTTTTTAATGGCTACTGAAATGTTATTTGTTTAACTTTTCTTTTAAATTTTTTTTTATTTAATTATTATATAAATTATTTCAAAAAATATTAATTTATCTTTTCCATACAATTGAAAATAAAATATGCTATTTCTAGAGTAATTTGTGTATACCTAAGTATTTTAATAAAATAATCGTCATATAGCCACAATTCTATAAGCATTTATTAACCTACAATGATTCAAGGATTTCGTTTTATCAGGGAACAGAAGACTAGCATGAATTTAGGCCTGTTATATAACGTAAGCGAGTTACCCTTATTAGTTTGCTATCTGTGTGTTGTGTGCGTGCATGCGTCCGTGTGTATATATGTATGTGAAAACAACACAATCGGAACCAAATTGGTAGAAAATTGATAATCACTATGCACCGTTGGGACAATGAGTGCGATAAAGAACCGACTACATCCGATTCAAAATGTGCGCAAGTGAGATGAGTGAATGTCGAGCCGCCGTTGAGTTGAGTTATTAAAATGTAAATGTGGACAAGTTCACCGCGCAGTGGCGGGAATAAAACTAGATTGAGAGATGTTTTGTGCCTCTATATAGAGGTGTAATGTAAAGAGTGTGCGTGTCTGTGGTGTGGGAGGCTGGACCGACCCAGACCATCATCAGCATGGGGTTTTAGTACAAATAATCAGACCGCATCAACATGAGTGTGCACTGTGTGTGTATTGTTAATTAAAGGCATTTGTGGATGTACATACATACATACATACATACATATACAGTACACTCAACCGCAAAATTATCCAACACTGAATTCACTAGACTAAACTAACTGCAATCATAGAATTATATGAACGCAATATACCATGATGGAGTATTGATGATGATCGAAAAAAAAACGGTATATCCAGAAGTACTCGATCATTTGCATCCTGGAGAACCTTCTTGGATAAAATGAAAAATAAACATAACCATACTGTATTTTTGAATAAATTAGCTTGTAAAGAAAAGTAAAGCCATAGTATATAAGGAAAGCAACAAAAGTCTTAGCAAAGTTGAGCTGCGAACGCGGATTCAAATTGGCCACGAAAAAATAAACGGAAAGAAAGAAATTGCATTTTTATCTCTTAATGAAGTACAAGAAAAAACTTTCAGTCTGTTGATTGAATAAAAACTGCGTAATTCTTTAATTAGTTTATCTCTTCTTATTAGTCAGCCAAAGAGATATCTAGAACTTAAAATATAAAAAAGGAAAAAATTATGTTTATATAAAAAAAATTGAATGAGCGTGGACGTATTTTAATTTTCTTTTATTAAAAGAAATATGTTTTTAACATTTAACCATAATAAAGATCTTTAGGCACATATTTTAAAGAAGTCAATTTTTTTTAAATCGTTATTTTGTGTATAATAAACTTTTCGTCTATAATTCTTAAGGAGAAAAAACAAAATAACTAATTTGAAGATTCCCTCAACAAGGAAGATTCACAAATTCGAAAATACGATTTGCGTAATACAATTAAAAGGTGGGCTATCCTAATCAAACTTCTCCGAGTTTCTTCGGCATTGTATATTTTTTTGGTGCTTTCTTTACGCAATCAACGACTAACAAATTCGACTGCCTGTCAAAACAAACTTAATGAAGAAGAGTTTTCCATCTATTTCCCCTACTCGCCCTACCCCCCTCACACAGGAGTATTTGTCCTGGGTTCGAGACCCTCTCATGACGTCATTAATTTATTCAATTTCTTAATCAATCCGTTGATTTTAATGCTCCTCTTAATATGATGCACCCTCTTATCTTTCGCTGATTTTCTCGTTCGAATTTTTTTCTAGTAATAACTTTGCGGTTTTTGAATAGACGTACATTTAAATTTGTAATAAAAAATAAAATAATTTCATTATTGAACTAATTGGCAACATAGCGACATAAAAATAACACCAAATTTGTGCTTGAACTTGGGTGGCCGTGGTGTTGGTTTTGGTATACGGAGGTTAACGTAGTTTACGTTACGTTTTACGTGTGTTACGTTAACTGTTGATGTTGGTTTGTTTGCGTAGAGTTTACACAGATAGTGAAACAGTGATATCTATAGTACAGAGAACGAACCACGTGTGCTTCAACGTGGGACTTCACACGGATCACATTTGCAATGCAAATTTCACCACTATTGGCGAGGGGAACTAGGGGGGAAGGGGCATGTTAGAGGGTGGTATACATCACAAATACACCCAAAGTATATTTGGCTATGTGCGAATGAATGAGTACTAATATAATACGCACGTATAGACTATAATATTTTCGTTCAATTTATGAATGATTAAATCGCACAAAAATAGTTGTTGGCGTAATAAATAACGTATTTCGTCAGAAATTTCATAAAATAAGCTCTAAAATTATTTAAGCGTAGAGCATAGCACAAATGTTATCTTTAAATCGCTTTGAATACAGAATTATAAAACAAAAAAAATTTGTTTAAAATATTCGAACTATCATAATAAAATTCTCAAATATACAGTAATAATATCAGAATCATTTCTCTCGTGCACTGTACAGTATTTAAAATACGAAATAAAATAATATTTTCTTACATAAATTTAAAAATTATGATTAATAACAAAAATGAATAAAATATTTGAACAGCTACGTTATAAAATCTATAAAACACATGACTAAACTTCTAATAGAAGATAATAATAGTTTTTATGTTTCATATATACCTACTAAATTAAATAATATATAGACAATAACAATTTTTTTTTCGTAAGGAATCAGACAATTAAAAGCATATTTTAAGGTACAATTCAATCCTTTATATTTATTAAATATTGGTTAGGTATTCCAGACAGAATTTTACTGAAAAATACTCCGGTGACGTAATATTGCGAAACGATTGCTTGGCGTGTATGTCGAGCCGGTTAGAGGGTAGTTCCTGTACCTTGGAGTGCTGTACACACATATAAAAGAGATAGAAAGGACTTCAAAGTCGTTTGAGAGAACGAGCAAGCGAGTGAGTTGAAATACCTTTATAAAAACACCCTTGCATCAGCGCAGCGTTTGCCGCGTGGCCTAGGCGAAGGCCAGAGAGGCCATGTGCTGCTCCTGCTGGAGAGTGTTGAATATTCAACAACTAAATATTTGCAGGCTCTTCTTTGTGAGCCCCTCTGATTTCAGAAGGATCATTGTACGATCGAATACTCCCCCCCCCCTCCTACTCAGAAAACCCTTCTGGAAAAATCTTTCCACAATTCAAATTCCATTCCTAAATATATTACAAAAGCGAAGGTTTATCCAGCTGATGTAGCAAGTGTAATCTTTATGTTAAACAAATTGAAAAATAATTGTTTTTTTCCAAATACATTTATTTCATTCTCAAATGTAGGTATATGGGGACTTCGAGACGGTTAAATTTTAATATAGTTTCTGCCATTAGTTTTATATAGTTTGCATAAAACTTCTTAATCAGAATTCTCGCATATACAAATTTGGTTTAAATATTTGGTCGACCCTTCTCTCTTTGAGCAGTTGTGGTTCAGTTCCAGCAGTCGAAGTGTTAATTTCAAACTTCTCCCAACGGGTTCGTTCAATTACAGCATCGCCGCGTAAAAAGCAAAGGGTATATACATATATATACGACAGCACCACCAACGGTACGTTAAGGTTCCGCTCTCAAAGACATGCAGATTTGTGAACGCCTCCCCAAACCAACAAACTTTCATGAAACGAAATGTTTTTAACCCCGAAATATTTATTATTCCTGATAGAGATGTTTACTCACTTTTATTCAAGTTTGTTTTATTACTTAGGTATAATTATAACACAATAGGTGTAGGTAGTACATATAAAATATCATACTTAATTCCTCCTAGTAGACGCATGTATGAACTACTTTTCCACAAGTTCTAAATTGTCTATTACACCTATGTTCCTCGAGTATTCAGTTACAGAACAGAACCAAAGTTCATTATTTGGTACTTTAGTATCGTTATATAGAATCATAGATTAAAAACTATCAAGAAATCATAGTAGAACTTTGAGTAATGGATAAATGATTGAAATGGAGTTTGAGTTAATATTTGGGTCCAATAACTCATGTAAGAGTTATTAGAGCTATAAATAACCAAAGAACAAAACCTTCTATAGTGAATATTCCTTCATTATATTTTCCCCAATACATGTCTACGCATTGTCATCATAGAGCGCGATGATAAATGATACAATTATTATTATTAAAGAGTCTTATATGAGTGTGTGTATCTTGACCGGTAACGGGCAAACCGGACCTCGCTGTGGCTTTGTGGGTAGTTCCGGTGATGGCCAGTGTGTGCAGCGGAAGTAACGGTCACAACGGAAGATGGATGATACCTGGATGCTCTATATGAGAATGAAGTATGTATGTATATGAATACGAAGGTATAACGGCACTACGGACAATGCGAAAACTTTTGGAACTGCTATTCTGAATCTGATTTTTATATGAGGAGATGACATTAGCCTACAGAAATTTAAATATGTGTAAAACGAAGGTTTACCGAAATTCAGAACCTAATTTAATGAAATGACTATTACAAATATCTTATTATGCACTTAATTATCCTACTTCAACAACTCGAAGATAAAGTAAACATTTGCATAAAATCAAATAATTCAAATTGGATTCAACCAAAACTAGGTCGATTTTAAACAAATATCAAACTAACAATAACTGCTCTTGGTCCAGTAACTAGTACAATAAGTCGTATATTATTTCAGAGATTCAGAAATGATAAAATCTTACATAATTCATATATGTTGTACTAGGTGTATAATCTGAAAAGTTATTTTAGGACAGAGTAAAATCTCTCCGAGTGAAAACTAAATAGAAATACATCCTTTGGGAAGAGGTGTGCTTCTATACGAATTCGATGATTTCGTACAGTTTCACTGGAAGCAGCAGAACTCTCGGATCAACTAGCATGCAAATGCTATGTAAATGTGTTGACGATAGAAGCACGTAGTGAAATCTACCCTTAGGAAAGAGAGACATATACCGGATATGTTTTACAGCCCTACAAACTTAAATTATTAACTCAATTATTTAAAAATTTAAGTAAATCTGCACAACATAAGAACTACAAATATTTTAATGGCACATTGCATATTTAAAACTGTATTTGAATCGAATGGGTTTCATTGCCTTAACAAATATGATTAGTTATAATTTGAAATGATTTATTGCGTTGATGGATGATTTTAAATATATTCCTGTACAAATTAAATTATAAGTAAAACAAAGTTAGCCTTGGGAAATAAACTTAGGTACCTATATGAAGTTAGTTTTGGAAAGTTAATTTGCTGGCGTTATAAAAGAGCTGTGTGGCTGTGTTTCATCCCGAGACGGTGGCGTTCTAATTTCCTATAGGAACTCGTGTGATCAGAGTCAAAGACGAGTTTGATCAAAGGTGACTTGATATTACTCGTAGATGAGCGCAAGCGTACCACGCAAGAACAGTTTGATAAAATCACATTGTACAACTACGTATCAATAGATACTCGTACAGTTAGGAAAGGAACGAAGTAATGTGAAACATTTTCCTATACAACGAATGCTATACTTTGTTTTGCGCAAACACATTACAGAGGATGTCTTGTGCTAATTGCAAGCTTAGCATACAGCCTTGTGCCTTATTGCTTGGTTGGTACGGGGCAAGGACATCTAGTCTAGGAGTAAAAGCCCAGTGGGAGTGCGCACGAGAAACTCGACAGAAGAGAAGCAATAATGCGTATTGCTAGAGATAGAAGACGCTGCTACGAGCTAATAAAAGTGCCAGACGTAAAGCTCCCGTACACAAGCACTTAATACCAATGAAACGTAGATAAGACAATCCCATTACCTGATGGTAAATGTTTACACAAACCGAGACTGTCGCACAGTTCCCTGCAATACCAACGGAGGACAAACTGCGCTACAAAAAATTAATCACATTGTTTTTCCTTTACGAAAACGATATGATAATTTTACGGTGTAGCAATGGATTTATTATCAAGCTATTTCTCTTCCAAGAAATAAGTAATTAAAAAAACAAACAGGAATGGGTCAACAACGTAATATTTTATAAATTACACCCGAAAAATATTAACGGAAACCAATTATAGTTTATAATAAAATTAAACTCACCAGCTATAAATGATTTCTCCAGAAGATCTCCAGCCACTTGCGATTGTGATTAAACATTTGAATCTACAACAAAAAAGAAAAAAAATGTTTGAAAAACTATAAATATGAGTGTGTTAGGTGAAAATGTATAAATAAATCAAACAAAAGCAAAGCTATCAGAAAATCAAAGATCGATTTCCAAAACAGAAAAAGATAAAACCAATCGCATGTTAGCGATAGGATTGTTGTCCAACAATAGAACAATCAAGGGTCACGCATGCGCATTAGAAGGGTACCATGTGTGACAAAAGGCGTGTTCAAAAGATATCATAATCGCTCATACGTCATACTCAAAATGTAATCAGAAACAACACTGTTGTTGCGTTCGGACTGCGACAACAATGGCTACAACTATTGTTTAGCCAATTGTGTATAGTAGCGCTTGCCTTTTGTGCTGTGGGGCATATTGATAAAATCAACTTTGGTATTATGTGCTGTATACGAAAATCACATCATGCGGTCTTTTCTACGGTAATCTGAACGATAATTTATCATGGGAATTCGACGTTTTTCGACGTTCAAAATTACAAAAAAAGAAACGTTATCGATATAACTCTAATTTGTAACATATACATATATACCAAACAGTATTATTATTATACATATATGTGTAAATTGGGTTAAAATGATCGGAAATAATTTATTTTGCGTTTATTATCAATGAAAGTTTGATGTCCGCTGGCGTAAGAAGAGACAAGAAATTTTGCATTTTAACGAGCCAGCACCGATACTTGTAATATCAATGCTTCGTTTAAGGGTAGGAAAAAATATGGACTGAATTTTTTTACGTACTCAAAGAACTCGTTATAAGTTTCCCTTATAGAGTCAGGGCGTTAAGAGAGGACGCGTCGTCTAATGAAGGTTTTGTTTGTATACACTGTTAAATGTGGCGCTTGTTACACAAGAACTGCAAAAATAATTTAAATATTGAAGTGTAATAACGCGATACTTTGATATACAAATTGCATATCAGAATAAATAATATCACAATACATATTTTTCTTCTAAAAAATTGATGATTAAGATTGTTAGGATTAATCGAAATATATATATATATATATATATATATATATATATATATATATATATATATAAAAAAGAAAAGAAAAAGATTTTCGGTTTTATCAATACACATCTAGATAGAATCAAATATTTAGAAAATTGATTTGTAATAAAAACGAATAACTAAAGAGATGAACTGAAGTTGTTTGGTTTGGTATTCGAATTTTGGAATAAAACAAATACGTATATCAAAACCATAATACTAGAGTTAAATAACACCTTTAGTAGGAGAAATATCTGGTAACATAATATCCGTACAATCTTGTAATACAAAAAAGTATTCCATTCTTCTTTTATATCCATAAAAGTTAATGTTTTTGTTTCCCTATATAAATACACAACGACCACCAAAACCGAGAGCGAACCCAACGAAATCCCTGCACTCTGCTTCATCCCTCACCAAAGAACTATGATACCGTGGATCGACGCAGCATCTGGTTGAAGTATTCATTATAAAATGTAATATCCGCCGGATTTCAGATATCGTCGCTATATATCCATCTTTGTCTCTTGCACATAATTTACCTTATGGCTATCTCAAGTTTAGTTCACCCTTCACGACAGTGTTCTTTCAGTACTTCTTTTTTTCTTGCTCGCCATATTGTGTTCTGCCGCCGCCTCGGACGGAGGATTTTAATAATGGCTTCTTAATTAAGTTAGAGATGTTTTTAATTGCGGTTTTACGTTGCCGCTTGCGGTTATTCTTTAAGCCAGCATCACGGTGCAATGGCTTCACACAGGCGACACCTCGAAATGAATTACCAACGGTTTGAATTTACGCGGTTATAAGAATATATGATACATATCTATTTCACTCAACTAGAAAGTATTTGAACAAATGTTGGTCTCATATCAATTTAAAAATTGATGTTATGACGGTATTAAAATATAAAGATGAATAAAATAAATGCTGTAGTAGACTATCTGATTTCGAGTGCAAATTAGGAAAAGTGTAAGAATCTAAATAATAATCAAAATAAAAGCAAGAAAGAATGGGAAAAGAGCTTCTTTGATATGCAATATCTACGAACTGCCAAAGCAGTGCTTCGGCACTCGCCCCCAAAGGATGTGTTTACAAGAAAATTAAAAAGTTCTCCAAGTAATTTACTCTTTGACACTTTCTGTATTAAGTCTTTTGATCTTTCGAAAAATCCGTCTACAAAAATTTCTTCACTAAAAATTGAAATCGTATTTCATATACAAAATATGCATAGTTGATTTTTTACATCGCATATCTAATACTAACGAATATTTATTAAAATGGATCTTAGAGAAAAATCCAAATGAAACAATTAAAGTCATTTATCAATACTGATTTCCACCCTAGCCTAGTTAAGTATCCAGTCATGCAAGTGGTGGCGAGGTGGTATATTAAAGCGACTCAGGCAGGGGTGCCACCCCCTGAAAAAAAAACGAACCCTCACCTCAATATCTATACATGTATGTGTGTATTAGCCATTGCAAAGAATATCCATCCATTGTCCCCATTGTTCAAGCGTGTCAAATTTGATCGCCCACCGATGGTCAATGTATTATTTTTAACCCCCTCCCATAATACTTAGTGTTAGAGAATGTATTGCCCCTATACAAATCCACGGCACTATTTTGATACGCAGCACTATGGAACTAAAGAATTGACACACGTTCGCATATGATCCGATCGGGGGTGAACACGGATGGTACACTGTGACCGATCACGTGACCTAAACAATCGGATTCGATATGAGGATGTTGTTTGTTTACTGTTGAACGTAAATTATATGAATCCTGAAGTTTAATAAAAATTCTATTTCTAACACGTATTTCATGATTTCAATTATAGTGTCATATAACCAGTTGCTAAACGAAATATTTAAATGTCTTCTAACCCTTTCGGCTGTTAGAATCTACTTAAGTTTCTTTAATGGACACTGTTTGATGTAGATAATTACGAATTCATATCGCAATGAGGTGCGATTAAGAAGTATATTCTTGCGTTTTAATTGCAGAGCAGAAAGTATCAACGTTACGCGGTGCTCTAATGCGGTCTGAAGTATCTTATAAAAGTGTTAAAATTCCAGTACCACCAACTTTATAATTAAAGTTAATTGATACTTGTAAGGAATTTTCTGTGAGCACAAAACAAGATGAAACGAAATAAATAGCCATTGAAACCAACTTGGTTTTATTGTTATGCATTTTTAAGAGCGGATCTCGCTAACGAACTTGACAATGACTTTCAATTTGCTTATTAGCATTAATCCACTAACGCAAATAGATTTTAGTAACATGAAGAACACAACACGGATTGCAATTGTAACATTTAACAATTAGGTATAGCATTTATTAGAACAATTCTATTTTTATCTTCTAAATTCTGGACTTAATATATTGTTAATTGTACATCATATTAATTATATTTAAATAAGAGGACCATTTGAGTCTCTAGTGTATATATTTTTTGGATGTCATATTTGAAAAGTTTAACTACAGAATGTTTTATAATCATATTACTCATTGAATGTAGTACTAGTCCTATATGGAGAGCATATAACTGTGTGTGTCCCCAGTAACAAGGGGTGCTAAATATCCTTAACTTACCCCCTGTGTGCAGCCAATTCCTTCACCACTAACACGTCATGCTTCGTCACACACATATACATACGCCAAAATGCATCCCCTAGTTCGTACCAACACTCCCTTACTTTTCTATATTATGCAGATTCCATCCTGTACAATTCTATATATTCTACAAACCACTCATCAACAGTTAATGTATCGTGTTAGTTTTGGTTAACACTATCTTGTTAGCACCATAGTTAACTAATGCGATTCATATAAAATAAGAACAAATACTTTATAGAGAATCAAATACGATTAAAAATTACTTTTACAAAGACTTTTATTTGTAATAAACAACTTGATTTGTGGTTTAATATATTTTACTTTTGAAGTAGACTGTGATGTAAGAAAACACATACGTAGTTATTTATTCTATTTTAGCATATTCTTTTCCTATGCATATTGAAGAATTAACATCCCTTAAAAACAGAGTACGTCACCCGTCTGATGTAACTCTGATGTAAAAGCTTTGAACACTCCTCAAGTACTTGTACGTATGCAAATATGCAATAGGAGGACTACGATTCAGTTCACACGATGATTTTTTATATTCCTAACACTTAAATCCAATGTTACGTTCGTTATATTATTCAAATCAGCTTAACTCTGTTATGAGATTGAACTATGAAATTGTTTCTTAACGAAAGAAATTGATTGTATTTATTTTAGCAATTATTTTCTCCATAAGTGAATATTTACGTAAATAATTTATTGGAAAAAAATTAAATAGCGTTCTAAGAATGTTTGTTGGTTTATGGTAGTGAGTGTACTGGTGACATTTATACAAATGGCATGGCTAAAACGGCCCCAGCTTGTATAATAGAATACGGAAGTGCTGCGACCAATGAGTGGAACAAATACATACAAATGTTGCTGTTTAGGCGATGGGACAGTTAGACAATTCATTTCTCCAAAACACACCACGATTTCTACAAATAGAATTTATCTCGTTTTTGCCTAAAAGCGTAACCAAAACTATTTTGTTTTACCGTTAGTAAACTAAAATAGTATTTTTAGCTTTTCAACTGTAGCTTAATGAAAAATTAGGGAAAGTAAATTAAAATGATTTGTGGTGTATACATTTATGTAAAAAAAGAAATTCAATCTCTTCCGCGTAGAGTAATGTGAATGTGTGTTAACGTTAAAGGCATCAACTACCAAAATAGTAAAAGAGGGTTGTTGGTTGGATGTTGGAAGCCAAAAAGTACTTCATCACGGAATGGATGGCGCAGATTTTTACACACGGTTAAATTTATGGCCTGTTGTTATCTTAAAAGGATTCGAGAACCGTCGTCCCTTCAGAGCACGACCAGTGCATTTAATTTTATTTGTGTGGTGGCTCTGAATCCACCCGCCTGGATGTTAAGCAGTAATGTGCTAAATAAAATGGAAGTCTTTGTTGGTTTTTATTTGATTTAATGGCGGCGACAAGTCGTTTTGGTTTTATTTTGGTTTCATTAATTAATTTGGACTTTTATCTGAGCTTTTTATGGGAGATTGTGGAATTTGGATTACAGGGATATGGTTCACTTATAAGTGGCAATGTAGACTAATCGGCAATACGTATAAGGCATGTTAGTTGTTACTAAAGTTAGGTTAAAGACATTTTTTTCATAAGATAAACTAGAATTACTTGCACAAAATGTACATTTAGTAAAAACTAGTATTACTAAATTTGTTGTTGCAGTGGTTTAGTTATTATTGACGAATATTCATATAGAATCTATAAAAGTTAGTTTGAAGGAATATGTTTACTGATAAGTATTGCATATGTCCAGGAAATATTTGTTATTAATATAAACTACGAAAACTCTAAATTACACAGCAGGGAACCTTTTTACAAAAATTTTAATTGATTTTGAAATAGCTCTTATACTATTATATATATATATATATATATATATATATATATATATATATATATATATATATATATATATATATATATACATATATATATATATAACATATATATATATATATATATATATATATATATATATATATATATATATATATATATATAAACATATATATATATATATATATATATATATATATATATATATATATATATATATATACATTTATAGTGTTAATAGATAAATCTTGGTAAAATGTATATTATTTAGCTAATATAATAGACATAGAAAAATGCGAACCATTTCAGCTATGTGGGTATCAAAGTGGCTAGCGGTATTAATATTGTCTATATATGGATAAGGTCACCCACTGTTACGCCATATGTACACCATGTACATTTAATTACATTGATTGCTACCATACACACACACATTATAATATATGGTGGCACGCCGATCTGTCACACTTGGGGACCAATCTGTCGTGCTTTTGTGCAAAGTACACGCACTGATTTAGTACCAACCTTGCGGTACAATTTGTAACTGACTTATACGTTCCATCTGGTCTATATTACCATTGGAAATATTCTTATACCGTAACTAGGTATATATTACAAATAGATAAATTGTTGTTAGTCTTTAATTGGTTGTTTAGTAATATATTAATACATCGCCTTTTTTAAAGAACTTTCGCCTTGAAAGTGAAATCCGTGGTATAGGTCTTTAATTAGGACTCTCGTTGTATGAATAATTTCAGCGGTTAAGCGGGTTTTTATGACCTCACAGTTTTAATTTAATTTTTTTACGAAGTTTATAATTTATATATATATATATATATATATATATATATATATATATATATATATATATATATATATATATATAGATATATATATATATATATATATATATATATATATATATATATATATATATATATATATATATATATATATATATATATATATATATATATATATATATATATATATATATATATATATATATATATATATATATATATATATATATAAATATAAAAAATGTTATTAGTGACAAATTACATTTTGTGTTTTAATTATGATGTGTTTTTATGAAGGATTATCTCAATTAATTTTTTTTTAAATAAAAAGCGAATGACGTTCTTAGAAAGAACAAAAAGTACGTAAAGCGAGGACTATATCGTAAACCGAAAGGATATGAGTGTTGTGGTGAAGAAAAAAGGATGTGTTTTTTTGGTAAGGAGTAAAGGATGTAGGCGGCGTAGACGTAGAGATGCCTGAGAGCCTGACGGAAGCTGTGTAACGTAAAACTCGCCTGTGGGAGTCGGCAAGTGGCGCCGCGTCGGCCAATAGTAGCGGCAGCGCGTCGCACTACAATAAGACAAATAAACAGAGCTTCGGGCGGCACGCGACGCGATTGGTTGATGTGATACGCGTTTCTGAATCGAACCGGTCGCTCGTTTCTCGTTCGCTGCCACAAAACTAACACTCACACATTTTGTATGTTGGTACACTACATGCGACAAACCAATATTCGATATTTCACCATATCACTATACTCTTTTAGGTTTACCTATATCGCTAACTCATACACGGAAACAAGAAAAATAAAACGCAGAAGTTCTAGTTGACTAATTCATAAGTTTAGCCTATGTACATTGCCAAATAGCTTTTAGATGTCTAATTATAATATTAAAAACTATTTAGTGCAAAATATGCAAAACAAACACCAATGATTGAAAATCAACTCAATTATCCTAAATGGTACTTTTCAACGTTCTTAACAATATATTCAGAGTGTCCAACCGTATTATTATCATCATGGTACTGTTCCCCATACATAAGACCATTCTTCGCCAAAATAATAAGTCATTACGGTAATTTGGGGGTGCAAAATTCAGCACCCACACACACACGTTGACACATTTACCCCCCAATCCCAACCCAAACCAAACCCTTATTGTCGGTCTCTGCTTTACGTATTATAATACCCCAATAGACTTGATGTCTGACCATCAATCATACCAAGCCATGACGTGGGGAGCACCGCCCCCCCACAACTGGCTACGTGAGTCAATGATAATGACCCCGTCTCCCCAATATCACAACTGTTAAAAATATTTTCGCGACGTATGACCTACTGTACACTAGAAATATGCATTTTTGAAACAAATCAATTTGCAAAATATTGCAGCTGAATGTAACAGTTACCTATGCATATTTTATAGAAATTTATGCAAAATTGTAAATTAATTTTAAATTAAACCATCTTAACCCTAAAACGCTCAATATGCAGCTTAACGTTTTTTATATTTATAAATTAAATGCCAATTATTTACTTTCGTTTCTTTCAGAATTATGAAAATTAAACATAAGTTTTGATGATTAGACATTATACTTGTTTTTTTTTTTAATGTTTTATAAAAAATCACTTGTTATTTTAATTATCTTTAGCTAAGATTAGAGTAAATTTATTTATATTCCTTATAGGTATATAAAAACGCCAAATAAAATATCCCTATACAGCTTTTTGTAATGCATATGATTAAAAACAGAAATTCGAATTAAACTATAATGAAAATCTTATTAACTGACAGTTCCAGTTCATTCTTTATATAGCGTGGAGTGAAATGTAAGTTGACAGAAGATCGCACAAAAGGGGTGAACAAATAATATGCACGCGGTTAATACAACGACAGAGGCGTGAAAACCACGTGTGTGTGTGTGTGTATGTGATAAGATCGCGAATCAGTCAAGTGGAAAATGGCAGTGTCAAATGCGCCACCAACAGGACAATACCCCAAACTCACGGGCAGACAGGACAGACATCGAGGCTCTAACCCATACAATGCACCCTCAATGTCACCATTCATAGGCAAATGCAAGCAGATTATGCTGCCACGAACGACAACAAGGGACATTTTCAATTTGACGGCTATAGGTGTATATTCCTACATATTTAATATATATTTTTATTTTCGTCTCTAATACATTTTATCGTTATGTGAAACTAGTTCATTTTCAAACAGAAATTAGGAATATAATTGCAAAAGCTCGGCAATAACAATGATATTTATTATTATCTTATAAAAACGAAATTTATTAATAATAACAATAGTGTGTAAAATATTTATTCGTGTAAAGAGGAAAACCATATATGTAATAAAAATGTATAATCATGATAAATTAAGAAATAAAATGTGCAATATTAAGAACAACCAACTATCGTAAACAATATTACGTTTTTAAGGCTTATTTTTATCACTTATTCCTCACAAATATACAAAGAAAAAAACCTTTGATATAAAAAAATATCTGCAAGAAACTTGTACCTATTTGAATCTCTATAGATGAAAACATAACCATAAATAAAATATAAAATTAAATTCCTTCAATTTAATTTCATTTGAGCATTTTAATCATAGTAATCTAGCATGCAATGACAAGGGATATTGCTTTATTTGGTAAGAAAAGTTTAACAACAGTTTTGATGTCAAGTGTACGTTGTATTAGATATGATTAACCTGGATCTAACCTTCGTTATTGCTTTCAAGATTGTTTATGGGGATCAAAGTTTGATCTGATTATCAATTACGAAAAATCTATGTTCATGGAAACTATTACTTACACCAACATGAGATTTCATAGTGTTGTAGAGTTTATTTGAAAAATGTGAAACATTTAAAAAGGATTGTTGAATTGAGCGCGGCAATTGAATTAAATTTCGCGGGCAACTGACCCATGAGTCACGGCCAAATATATCTTGCCAACTGCGGAGTCTACAGCTCACTTCATATACGTATGAAAACAAAATACAATGATAGCAACGAAATTAATTAAAACATTTAATCAAAACAAAAACATCAGAATGTTAAACTGGCCGTTTTCGCGAAAAATTTAATTTGCAAACATTTATACTGCGAATAAAACAAAAAATAACTAAATAGCTAGAGCATATAATATGTAAAACACTTTACGAATCAGTTTATATAAATTACTAAAACATAAATGCAAAATGTGTATTGTATTATTTTTATTGTTTTGTCAGTTTAAAATAAAATTTCAACTGTTTCGTATATTAAAATTAGATGCTTTTTTTGTTCGAGCAAACATAAATGGTTAGCCTTCTAGATGGAGGCACATATAACTCAAAACTAGGAAGCTACCCGCAAGTTATAATGCAGCTGATGAATATACATAGAAAACTTGAAATTAATCTACGTTTGAACATTTTTCAGACAGGAATTCATACTATTTTGCATGTGTGCTTCCTCGTACCATTTTTTTTATTTACAACTAGCACTCTTCCGAGCTGGCCATTTGCATACCAGAATTTCTGGTATTATTTTTTTTACTTTTATTTTGTTGTATAGAACTTTCAATCTTTCTTTTTTGCTTTTATCGTATTTTCTATGTTCTAAGACGTTAATTAAACTTTTGAGCCTCGTACTATTAAAACATAGCATACTATAGTGCAATAAATGCAAATTTACACCAGTTTTCTTAATACAATATAGTTTAATATGTGGTTAGTTATATTAATATATATATATATATATATATATATATATATATATATATATATATATATGTGTGTACATATATATACTTATATATATATATATATATATATATATATATATATATATATATATATATATATATACGAGGGTGGTCTGAAAAGTTTCCGACCTCAACATGAAGATAGCAGCAGTCGTAAATAAAAGCTAGGGAATTTCGTTGTTCATCTGTTGACAGTTACTCACCAAAGTTTCAGCCATTTTGGACGCGCAGTTGTTATGTAACAGTCGTTCGTTTGAGTGAGTTGATGTGAGTGTTTTTATGAAAATGGACAAAATCGAGTATCGCGCTGTCATCAAATATTTGTTTTTGAAAGGCAATACGCCTATGCAAATCAAAGATGAGTTGGATTCTGTGTATGGGGACTCTGCACCATCATTTACCACAGTGAAATTTTGGGCAGCTGAATTTAAACGTAGCCGTAAGAGCTTGGGAGACGATGAACGTTCGGAACGTCGAAAAATTGCAACTACCGACGAAAACATCGCCTAAGTTCACGAAATGGTGCTAGATGACCGGCGAATTAAAGTGCGAGAGATAGCAGAGGTTATGAACATGTCAAAAGAACGTGCTAGGTCACATATTAAATCAACATTTAGACATGAGAAAGCTGTCCGCGCGTTGGGTGCCGCGTTTGCTCACGTTTGACCAAAAACATGTCTCACACCTCAGCGGTTGCCATGGCGAAAATCTACGAATTACGGTTTGAACTGCTTGACCATCCACCTTACTCACCAGATCTAGCCCCAAGCGACTTCTTTTTGTTCCCTCATCTAAAAATTGCGCTCGGAGGACAGAGATTTTCGTCAAATGAAGAGACAATCAATCACCATCGTGAACAATTATTTTGCAGAGAAAAACGCCGAGTACTATTTGGACGGGTTACAGAGATGGGAGCATCGCTGGGAGAAGTGTGTAGAGTTACAAGGAGATTATGTTGAAAAATTAAAAAAAAAATCTGAAAAAATGTCTTGTATCTTTGTTAGGTCGGAAACTTTTCAGACCACCCTCGTATATGTATATATATATATATATATATATATATATATATATATATATATATATATATATATATATATATATTAATGAATACTAGACACAATTATAAAAAATATTTTTGTAAATAATTTAATGCCTTCTTTAGGAAATAAATTTGAAGGTTAGTGTACGAAAATGTATTCTCGGTTCATATGATAGTTTCGCGTGCAGACAGAAAATAAAGAGAGGCGAATGAATCAACGGGCGCATCTCTCCCCGGTTGAGATAACAGTAATCAAAGTGGCACGATTTGCCGGTTAAACAAACGTTGTTGTTTGTTGGTTGAGAAATCCACCCATTCTATCCCATCCCAACCCATCTGAGCCCACAGACAGAAATGTATATACCAGGTATATAACGTCACATGAGAGAAGCTTCGCGTGACCGCAGTAATACGATTACTGTAATATCGGTGCTTTTCGTGAACAGCGCCAAATTGCACTTATTTTCTTCATCATATATCTATCTATCTATCATCTATAGTGAAATCACATATTCCGATCCCAATCTTTTCTACCTTTTTATACGATTTCGACTTTATTTATAAATTGATAAATATTATTATAAATTACGCGATTTCATACACTTAATTGGAATATAAATTTGGCTTTACAGTCGAAAGGTGCATGTTGGAGATTATACCCCATCAAGGATGACTGAATTATAATTTGTAATTGAAAGAAATTGCTACAATTTGCTTGTAAAATTACAGGTCGTCATGAAGGTAATAACGATGATGCGACAACACAGTTATGATTCGCAAACGATTTTACTTCAATTAATAGAACCTCACGACATAAGTCAGCATTATAAAACGTTAAAAATCCAACACAATCCCAATCATTTATTCCGGAATCAAACATTGGATTCTCAAAGCGCCAAAAGTCAATCAGAGTATGAATTTAAACAAATAACCATAACATATTAAAAAACATATTTTTAACAGTGAATACCCCTTTCCAATAAATATATTTTTTTGAAACAACAAGGACAAATATAGATGTGTGTTTGTGTGTGTTATAGTACCTAGATATTAATAGTAATAATGTTTACCTTGTGTTGGAAGTTCACGTATTTCCCCCAATCAAGTAGGTATAGGTTGATTCGAGCCCGAAAGATGCGATGCCGTGAGATAGCACGATCCTCGATGATACTTCGACTAGAATCACAGAATTTCACAATAATTACCACACGGATAGCATAATTGGCAATTATTTACGATGGCATTGCACAAGTGTAATGATGGCATACTTCATCTCTCAAGGTGCATATTAATAAATATTATTAAACTACTACGAGAATACTGTTTTTAATTAGATTGAAAACAAATCACACTTTTATACAAATATTCAATTACACCTACATACAATAAAAACATTATTATCTTAGATGAAACACCCTTACTTATATTACTATTTCATTCAATTGGCATTTAAGATTTAAATTACATTATATATGTTTTAACTTAATAATATTTTCATTCATGGAAAAAAGGTTTAAATATAACTAAATAAGTACATTTTTAATAGTTGATTGAGAAGTTAAATGTTAATAAATGTATTTATTCTTAATAGAAATTAATAAATTATGATTTGTAGAAGCCTCACACAAATAAAAATTGTTATTTTTAGTTAGTATATGTACAGAAAAGTAACTTAAGCATATATTATTTACCTAACCACAAACACATGGCTAGAGACTCCTATTCTCTCAAATCATTTTGGCACTGAACGTGTTAAGTTTAATTTAACAAATTATTGTTGTTAGCAGACTAGGGTTCACTAATATAATCCTTATTATCTTAAATACAATATAGAAACCTAAGATAATATAGGCAGCCATCTCAATTGAAGATATGTCTGTGTGTTTGTGTACGACGGAAGTGTTTATATGATTGCATGTGTGTGTGTGTGTGTGTGTGTGTGTGATTTAGTAATTAACTGTGTTCACTGTACCGTGTTCTCCCTATAAACACACACACACACATACACACAGTAGACGAAAACACGAATTATATATATATGGTGTCAGCTATGGCGTCCCAAATCATGGAATTGTGAATTTTATTTGATAAACTATTCAATAGTATGATTAAAATTTATTGTAACGATTTTTTATATTTGTATGGTATGCGTTGGATATGTTTTGGGTATTTTGAGCTACAAAGAAATACCTATATACCTGTTAAAAATGATAAGAAAAGAAATTTAGTAAAGATGAAAAGTGATAGGAAGTGTAATAGCAGTTTAAGGAGTAGTAGTTGAAAATAAAACATGAGTTGCGTGAAGATGCGAAAGCAATAATCTGGATTTGATAAAAAATATATATCACGTCTGCCTCATAAAATATTTAAGCCTACGAGTATTTAAGAGAACGAGTAGTAGGCTAAGCAAAGTCGAAAAATGAAAAAAAACGAAACTAAAGTAAAAAGTCTGAAAAGACGTGACCTGGACCGTCTGGCTACTGCAATCGTGCACCAGACAACAGTCACAGAATTTTGATGTGTACGTTACCGAACAACCAAAATCTGAAAGCTATACAGAAAAACAAACGCAGCACGATAAGTATGCACCATAAATATAATGAATGTATCAACTAGCTTGTAAATCGAAGCGTTCACAACCGTTGTGCTTTTTTTTCGATGGTCGAGCGGACGACGCGACGTTTTGGAATTCGACCAGCGAACGTCCACTGATGCTTTTTCGTTCGTATAAATAATATTCTGCTTAATTAGTGTGATCCAACACGCCCCGGACTAAATATTTATTAATTAAAGCAACTATGTTTGGACATAAAAATAAAAACATATTGTTTTGCTTTCAAAGACTCGTGCTCCTATATGGCTATGTTGTCGCCAAAAAAGATATTAAATTCCCTATGTTATTTTCGTTGTAATGTACAGAAAAAAAAAAAAAAAATCATAACAGTATTATAACAATCACTTGCTCCACTTTATTTGTAAGATGCAATGTTTATTACTTAACTTAAAAACAGTTGTTTTTCAGTTTAAACAAAGAGTGAAAGTTATTTTATTTGCCACAACTACAGTTATAATGCAACATATAATTTTAAGAATACAAATTTCTTAAATCTGTAAAAAACTTTAATGGTCATAATAATTACTTTTGGAGCTTTATAAATGTATTGAACTTAATAAAATTGTATGATTTTTAATTTGATGCCTAATGCATAATGTAGGTAAATAAAGTTATTTTACGTAAAAAACTACCTAATATAAAATTCCAATTATTTTTTACCAATGTAAATGTATATATTTTTCTCAAAAGGTCTTTTAGAGTGTGTAAAAACTTGGAAACAGTAACAACTTAGGTAGGATTTGGTTTTCATTCATGTCGCGAACGATACACGCATACACACATATTATGTATTCCGTTTGTTTGTTGGTCGGACTTCTACCTTGATTTATGCTTGCTGGACATCGACAGTCGAGAGACCGAGCGCACAGGAATGCTTCGCGGTGATTCCGTGGCCGCCGACCGGCCACTTAACGACGATTGCGCGATTGATAACCGCGTCGACAGACTGCCATGTTTAGAAATACCAGACATTTATACCTACACGAACATTTTGCACATTTGCTAGTACTTTTGACATTGCTGTTCCATTTGCGAATACATCGCCAATCATATATACCTATATGCAGTCAATTGAATTTGGAATTGGTCACACGGTACATTTTCACTGAGTCAGAATATAAGATGAATCCAAAATAATTAAATAATTCTATATTAAGATTAGCATTGATTGAAATTGTGTTTCGATTGAACATTACACGTCTTGATAACTTGTAAGTCAACAGAAAATATGGTGTCAATTTGACGCTATAAAATTGTCAGTGTAAATTATAATTGTGTCATAATAAAGTATTGAGATATACGATGCTGCGGAACGTGTGAAAAACTAAAAAGAAATGAATCACTTTTTAATTACAAAAATCAATTAACGATTCAGGTGCATATACCTGAAGCTGCATGCAGGCCAACGCGCGTACTATGTACGTATACCGCAACGTTTAATATCATACATAATTTATATGCACTGTAATAAACACTTATTTAAAGGCTATGAATGAGATTACCATTTTAAGATGTGTGATAGTTATACACAGTTATAATTTATAATGTTTTACCTATATTAAAACACATATGCGCACTCGACATTAATCAAAACTAAAATTATAGAGTTTCTAATAATCAATGGATTGCATTCAACATATTGACTAATATGACACCGAATTTGTCTTAAATATTAAATTTATGTCTATAGGTAGTGAATTTTTCATCAAATATTACTAAATTTGTTATTTAGGTATAGTGAACAGAAAATCGTCTTCTTATTGACATTCTTTACACCTAACATTTCAATTTAATTGGAATTAAGTTCGTATTTAATGCATTTGTAACTGTATCGTGTATTAATTATTTATTTACAAATAATCAGGATTAAAATTATGTGTTTATTTTATGTAAAAATAAAAAATGTTAATGAAAAATAACTAAAATATATCACAAATAAAAAAGGGTGGTTGACATATAAATATATACAACAGTAAAATTTAGTTTTAGACACTAGTAAGCTAAATAAAAATTATTTAAACATGCAACATATTTTAAATTAACGCGAATTAACGTTTAGTTTCACTAAAAATGATACTAATTAATTTTCAGTTGACGAACTGAGAATTTTTTTTCCCATCAGATAATAAGTGGCCTATAAAATATTATAAATATGTATTCAATATTAACAATAATAAATTCATAATTCAGCAATGTGTACATGTGCTAGTTTAACATTTTCAATGCAAAATTATGGTAAATAAATACTGTCTGCACAGCCAACTTGTCAAAACACACAATTAAACATCAGAATCAACCTTTTATAACCAGATTGTATTTATTATAGAGATCAACATCAGCGAAAATGAATTTATTCTTGGATAAATTAACAGTAGAGGTAGAAATGATTTAGTAATGTGATACACACAGTAGCTGGTAAATAAAGATTCATTTTAAATACACTTTTGTCTAATGCATTCCAGCGTTAGTAAGTAATTAATTAACCATTATTTTAATTATTTCCTGGTTATTATTTTGTATTTTCTATTAAAACTTAATATGACTTTTTGATATTTTGTTAAAATGCTGACGAGAGCTGTCGTAATAAGTACAATACATTATTACGGGAATAAAATAATATATAAAACGGATCAGTGTTAATTTAAGTAGAGATGAAGAAATAGTAATATTATTCATTGCTAATCTGGCCGTGTAATATGCGAGACATTAGTATTAAAAGCCATCTCATTAGTTAATTACTATAGTGCTATTGTTTGAAAAGTAATCTGGTATAAACAATTTAAATAAATGTTTTTTCATGAGATACACAAGCATTTAAAGCGAAAACCGATCTACCTTGTTGAGTATACATATAAATTATTTATAAAGATCATATCATTAAATTGTTTATATATATAAATATATATATATATATAATATATATTATATATATATATATATATATATATATATATATATATATAATATATATATATATATATATATATATATATATATATATATATATATTATTATATATATATATATATATATATATATATATATATATATATAATATATACATATATATATATATATATATATATATATATATATATATATATATATATATATATATATATACCTAATACAATCAAGAATGTCTTACAGATTGTATATAGGCTGAATTTATATACTATGTTAGAAACCAGTACAACAAATTAAAATTTTTATGGTTATCCATGAAGACATTAAGCTCCATGTACTACAAGATCATACAGTTCTTGATTAGCTATAAATAAGATTTATTTTAAACTAAAATATTATATAGGTACATATATTAAAATCAACGCGATATGTTTGATTCCATCAATAAAAGTAAAGCAACATATTTAATTTGGGAATATATTTGTAAAGCGTCTAAATTAAATTTATTAGCATATACGAGTACAGAGGGAATTAACATTTTTCATAAGTTTTGATAGGATATAATTATATTTCACAGGAACTTTCTGAAGAAAAGAAAATAATTATATAGTACGCCATATCGCGTGGAGAGTCATACAATAAAACATAGAAAATCCATCTTCTTCAGTATAGTGAAAATCAGAAACACACACACACACACATACACTAGTGGCCAACAGAGGCAAAACTAAAGACAATAATTAACTCAGCCAGTGTGTGTGAATACCACACCATACTAGCGCCGTAATTGTCATCACGGTTGGCTAACCAGAGTTGCTGCAATCGACCAATTACCACAACGCACAACTTACATCTAACTATGACGTCAGCGGTGCCACTGGTTTACTAGAACAACCACAGAGGAGAGCCACCGCCGTAATTTGAACACAGAGTGAAGATAAATCAAGATTTAGATCTACTCGAATCGGTATGAATTTGTGTCTCGGTTGAAATTCCACAATTGTTTACATTTGTGTATGTGTGTGTGTGTGTGTGTTTGTTTGATGTGACGAAATAGTTAAGTATGAGATGCGCTATTCGTGATTTTTTTCCATCTTTATTTTTTCTTATTCATTTGTTCTTTTCTGGTTGGTTGTCACGCTATAGGATTATTATTTTTTGTTTATTGTTTAAAGATAACTTTTTTCTCACGCGAAACTATAATAATCCGTTTCAGAAGCATTAAAGTACTGATGAAACAAATCATAAAGGAATTGTGACAGTATCTAGATTATGATGTGTATTTTAAGATTAAGAATGGCGCTTATAAAAAAAATACGATACTTCTCACAAGAACTATTCTAAAAATAAGTATTACATAACGGCTACCTTGATAATCCATGGATATTTCATCCATTTCACTAGATATTAAATTATCTTGATACAAGTTCCATATACGTACATAATTTTTATATTAGTGACCCTTCTACACGTTTAAAATAATCTGTCAATCAATTGGAAACGAAAACATATATATGTTTATGACATTTAATAATATTCATCAATTATTATTAATATACAGCGGTTGTCAGTATACGCCAGCAGCCAACATTACCATATCACAAGGCCGCCATCGTTTCAGTGTATCGGCTCATTTCTATTTTATAAATCTTTTCTGTTGGTTGTCTGTTTGGCGTAACAATCACGTTTGTAGCAAGTTACCGTGTGGGGTCGCTAAAGTCGTTCATCGTTATCTGGACAGAGATCTGCAGCATCGGCGGCGGCCGCAAGATGCGATTGTGGCTCTTGCGGCGTCTATTTGTTAGGGCATAATTGATTTTATTCATTTATATTGTTGTTGCCGCGTACAGCGCCGCAAACGGTCAGTTTATAAATCAGTTAATTGGCGTTTGCGATTGATATTTATTTGTCCGTTAACTTTTTCTAGTTTTATCATTTTTTCTTTGTACAAGTGATCTCGACCAACACCGAAAGCGTAAGATTGCTATACCTTTAATGCGGATTTAATTGTCTTTGTTTTATTTATGGGATGTACTAAATATATATATATATATATATATATATATATATATATATATATATATATATATATATATTATATATATATATATATATATATATATATATATATATATATATATATATATATATACATATATATAATATATATATATATATATATATATATATATATATATATATATATATATATATATATATATATATATATACGAGTATATATATACCGTATTACATCAGTGATGAGGAATCGTTTAACATGCAAAATAAATTGTTTGAAACAAACTTTTTTTTTAATAAAAACAAAAAAAGTTTATTGGCCAAAACAAACAATAAAAATTTCGAAACAATCAAGTTTCTTCTGATTCATATAAAGCGAAAACAAAAGCCAGATTTTATCTGTCAAACGTCAAAAATCTGTTGACAAAAAATCCTGACTGGGTTCGATAAACTGACAAAATAATGGACAACAATGGCGCATCTACCTTCATATAAATCGTTTACTTTTCATGAAGTTGAAGAAATTGAAAAGCGGGCGTTCTCATCGAAATTTATCCCGAGTAATACAAAACAAAATACAGATGCATGTGGATCGCATTTTTCGATTGATGTAAGTTCAAATCGTACATACGACATTTCACCACAAGAATAATATGATTAAAACTTGGGGATATCCATTTACTTTGTAGGATGCAATAATACATGATATCGGAAAAGATAAACTCACTGATTCAGTGATAATACATTTGAATAAGAATTTTTTTGAAGAAGAATATCTATACAATGAAAGTGACACGGAATTGGATGCGGAATACGGCAAACAAGTTCGAGTGAAAATTAAAAAGAAACGACGGAGTGTTGTTGATCCCAGTGTCATGGCGCCTATGGAATTACTTGATAGTATGGAAGAATTGGGCATTTGGCAGAGGATGTGGCAAGGCATTGTTAACTTTTGCACTTGTAGCAAATCATTGTAATTTAAATATTTATTAAATAAATTATATACTTTTATAATAGTTTTAAGAATTTGTTAATTATCTGTATTGGAAAATAAAGACATAATCAAATTTATTTGGGTCAAATTCACGATTTAAAAATCCAAACCATACATCATTTATTACGATTAATGGTACAAAAAAGGGTAAAAACATCAAATTTATAAACTTAATAATATATTTCTACCTATACATTGACTAATCGTCAATATGCATGAAAAGATGGATCGAAATTGTCTATGTTGGTATTTTAGTATTTTCTTAGAAAAATATGTGATTGCAACTAACCAAACAATCGTTAAACTTCTGTAATCTACATCCACATAGGTACATAAAAAAGTGTATTCTAGAGCTGTAAAATTCGTTTTAAAAACTTTACGGTAATTATAACAATATGGCTCGGATAGGAGATCACATGAAGCGATCGTTTGCACGCAACTTACGCCTTAAATTGAGACATAACTGGGTGAAAAGTACCCCGTGTTTGCTATTAATTACACGAGGGAGCAGATTTACTGGTGATTTTAAGAAATTAAAATAAAAAATAATGAAATATGTAAACTAGATGTTGTTTTGATTTGGTTAGAATGTGAGTGATAGTTGGCGCTTTTTCTCGAGAAATTTCACGTGTCACTTACAATTATTACACTTTTTCTTAGCAACACGCAATATGCAAGGGGATATTATCGCGTCGTATATTCGAGTGTGTAAGTTGTTGTGTTTTGACACGCGTGTTTAGAAGTAAGAGTGGCTAAATCTTTAAAAAAAAAATTAAGAATTTCTTTCGAAAAACTTTAAGTAAAATAAAATCGTAATAAACACAATATCAACACTGCATTTTCATGGACAATTTACATAACCATATGGGGTGATATCGTAGGAACACACCGTGTGGTAGATCTAATAAAAAAGTAATCTACTCGCGCTAGATCGGCTGGGTTTCGGGTTAAAGCAATCAATCAAAGGCCGAACACTGGTCTGACGTTTATTGTTCCCTGATAACGGACATTTCAACGTTCATTTTCTCGTCGAACAGACCATATATGTATATAGTTTCATCACCGATGAAAATGCTAGGGTTGAAAATGGTGAAAATACTAGGCGAATCTATGAAAATTTTAGTAAATAATATGGTATTTGAAAGATGATTTAGAAAAATGAAAATATTTGGTATAGTTTCTTTGTATTCAAATTAGAGCTATCATGCACGAAAATATATTATTTAAGAAGCTATAAATGCTAAATTTTATTTTAAATATGTAGAATTGCGTTAAATAAAACGCGCATATATATTTTTCTTCTAAAAAATTGATGATTAAGATTGTTAGGATTAATCGAAATATATATATATATATATATATATATATATATATATATAATATATATATATATATATATATATATATATATATATATATATATATATATATATATATATATATACATGTTAAATTATAAGACACAAGCCTAAAACTTTCATAAGTTAATAACAATAAATATAATTTTAAATATGTAGGTATTAAATTAAAAAAAAACAAAGTATGGAGTCTTTAGAAATAAAATCAGTTGACATGTTAGTTGCCATATGTAAATGAATCGAACCTATAATTATTAATAGTTAAATATTTTTTCAAAAGCAATTCTCTTCCTTGAAATTCCACAAAGCCCGCCTACATTAGAGGTGTTTCTGTTATAGCAAGAATGCGCTTTCACATATTACTTAAATTATTCAAACGTCACACACACATAGTACGTCATTTTGTATTGTTATTTGCTAAACTGTGATGTTCAATGATCATGTGACAAGTAAAGAAACTGTACCTATATGATTTGTGTTAACCATGAAAATGATAATAATTGGTGATACAACATAAAGATAATGCTATGATTAAGCAATTTTTCCCATAACTCGGTTGTCTTAATTAGGTAATTTTTTCTTCTGTTTCTTGTTTATCTTACTTAAAAAGAAACTAATTAATATAATTGGAATACGTATGATGTCTTATTAATTGTAATAAAAATTAATTTGCAAAACCTTGATAATTGTTCCGTCCTATTATATATATATATATATATATATATATATATATATATATATATATATATATATATATATATTTATATATATATATATATATATATATATATATATATATATATATATATATATATATATATATATATATATATATATATATAAATATATATATATATATATATATATATATATATATATATATATATTTATAAATAGTTATATGGATTATAAAAAAATAGTATTTAAACGCAGAGTACATAAATAAAAAATTATTATTCTATAATAGTTTTAGTTTATCCTAAAAGTAACACAACCAAAATTAGCTTTTTATAAATAGGGATTTTAATATTTAAATATGCCAAAACCCTGAATTCAGTTATATTTTTTAATAATAGCATAACGAGCTCCGTGGTGGCCATAATTTGTAATATAGCGTGATGTATGTACAATGAAATAAATCATATTTGATTTTAATTGATGTACTATACCAATTTTCTGAATTAAATTTAATTAAACTATAGTACCATTAGTAATAGAACAGTAGCCAACAATTTTCTATATCAATTAGGTGAAATAATATTTCTAGGAAGTATATTCTCGTCACAATGAAGCTTCTTTAGTTGAAGAAGCAGAAGAAAAAAAAACCATAATAACATTGTATGCAAATTCGCCTAACGATATAACAACGTGTACGATATGATTAAACGGTGTTGTGCGTGTTTTTAACACTTAGCGAATAAAAGTGAATCATTTTGAAACACAAGTAGAAATGTATGTAGACGTCGTTTTTGAGTCGCCGGGACGTAAGCCGTCGGCAACGCTTCACCCGCCATGCGTTGAAGTTCAGCTTACCGCGGTCTAAACTCGATAAGCTAATTGCTATGTTTTAGCTAACTAATAGCTGATTGTAATGGCTGATAAAATTATTGCACATATACTGGTGTGTTGATTTTTTAATATCACATACTTAATTCTTATTAATTGGTGTATTTTTCACTTAAAATCTAATTTTAAACGTCATTTCACTTATTTAAAAATACGAAAGAGAAGTTTTATAATTGAATAAATTTCGTAAAATGTCAATAATTATTCTAAAAACATTTACACGAATATATTTATTACTTTTCAAAGTATCAGGAAAAGCAGAAAGAGTAGTAAAATTAACGACTTTGTTTTAACACTGCAATGACAATGGATGGCTAGTATATCTACATATAGGTAGGTTGACACCGTGCGGAGAAACGGGCAATAATAATAAATACGGTGACATATGTGTGTGTGTGTGTGTGTGGACATACATATATGCGTGTGGAATACGCATATTTTCCGTTACACCCAATTGCTATATATGTCAAGTATACGTCGCAAACACACACACACGCAGACATAAGAAACATTGTCTTTTCGTCTCATTAATATTCATCAGGTTCGCGTTCAACTGTTTGGAAAATTTACACATTGCTTGATCATTGTTCTGTGTACTTTTGCCCTATGTCACGTCACGTGGCGAAAAGGTGATCGGTTAAAAATATTCTATATATATATATATACCAGATTTTTATTTAGTTTGGTAAAATATATAATTAAACCAATGAAGATGTATCATATTATTGAATCATAACCACAGAAGGTGAGCTGGTTAATAAGGAATAAAAGTGTAGCTATCTTAAAATTCAACAAACCCAAAGATAGAAATGTTAAACATCCCCTACCCATTTACTAAATCAGTTGTATTGTTAGATGCGAACATATTTCTTAGGCCTACCACGCCTTTGCATTGTAGAAAGCGTTGCTACCACAGAAGACAGCGAATCCCACCCTAAATTTGTCGAAATAAATCATTTGAACCAAACATTTTTAAGATCGACAAATGCATTTATATTTATGCACTAAAACTGCAATGTTTTTTATTTTTGAAACAAAAATAAGTATATAGCAGTTGTACATATTTTCTAGTGACATGCATGGTCAATTTGATTGGACAATGCATGTAGCGCACGTACTTGTCACCATGGCAATAAAACGTACTAAAAGACCGAGCCGATTATCCCGAAAACATGTCCGAATTTGTCCAAGAATCGTTGAGAGAGAAAGAGGGACATAAAGTTATTCAGTGCAGGCGATACAATGCGTTAGCTAGCAACGCACGCAACTTCTACGTGCAGGGACATCACTGTGTCGCATTTACAATTTACTCCATACTATAGATGTCTTTGTATACAGCCAGTTCATGTTGTTGTTGCTGAATTGCCTAACAACCGATTTTCTGGCCGCGAATTGTTTAGATTCACTCGACGATACACACAAATAGAGTCACAATTGACTGAAGGAGAGAATAATATTTTAAGAAAAATCCAGTAACTCAACTAGGAGGTGAATGTTGTAGGGAAATAGATCTATTATTCATAATTCAGAAATGAAACTTGTTGAGATAGTCAGGTCATGTCACGAGGACGATCCTCGCGTCCGCGTCCGTGGCCCCGGCTCACATGGCACGTACGCCGCGGTGTGGTATCGCGGCGGCAGACGACGGCGACAAGTAAGTCACGTGGGGGTATGGATAGGGCTCGGTAGGTATGCGGGTACCCGGCAGGACATGTGGAGGAGTGTCCTCGACAGCGCCATCATCGACTCGAGGTCACCACCAAGTGTGTGCGTGACATCACCATACAACACAAACAATACATGGAAACCGATTTGAAAATCTATACATATAGGTATATGTATATACCCAGTAGTCAAACCACAAAAAAACATGTTTTTAACCACAAATACTAAGATTTAAATGTCGGCATAAGTTGTTTATTATTCACAATGTTTACTAAAAAGTTAGCATAAAATTGTAAATTATAATAGAATATTTAGATATAGAATTTACTGGCGCGAGCAAAGTTTAAATAATGAAATGCAAGTTCTCATTTGTAAGTTAATAAAAACAAACACTCAAAGATAATTATTATTAAAATTAAAAACAAGTACTATATAGTTACTAATAGAAAACCGTAACCGTAATAAAATTATTAATGAATCGCATAAAATGTATGTAAATATTTTTAATAGTTGTTAATAGATGTAAAAACAATGCATCTAATAAAACAAAACACTCAATTAATTATCCACTGTTGTTAACACTTCTAAATCCAATATGGCCGCGGTGAAAAGCGAAGTGAGCGCCACCACAGTAACACTATTTTCCCTCCACTCCCCATGCGCACTGCGAAGTAACTTAAACAAAGTATAAAACGTGTTGCACGTCGAAGAACGAAGCAATCAAAGCGCGGAGATCAACTACAAAAGTAAATATTTTTAAAGACGCACCCAGAGATGGTCTTCAGTAGAATACGTGGTGACCTTGACGACATCTTTCCTCGGAAGAAAATTGAAGATATGTGTATCGACCAACAAGAAGATTACGGACACTGGGGCTAACCACTGTGGACACTTGAGGATACTTCTAGGGACTTTTAATACTTGGAGTGGCTTCGCAATTTTGACATTGAAATTAATTTATATATATTTTATAAACAATAATAAAAAATTTAAATAATAATGTTTAGGAATTATTTATTATCCCCATTTAAAATAAGAAAATAGCCTCAATTAAGTTAAGTCATTTCATGTGAGGAAATGATCGAAAACTATTCAACAATAAAATAAAATATTTCAGAAAAGTGGCTTAAATTACTCCCAATTTGATCTGACATTACCCCAAGTTTAGTAAATCATGTATATTATCTAAAGTTACTTTATCGAATTTACTTCGTGATCCGATTTTACCCCACGTGTCCGAAAATACCCCGTAAGCTCCACGTGAGTCTGTTTATAGAATTTGAATGTACTCCGTACCCCATATGTATTATATTATAGAAAGTCCCATAAAGTAGCAATAACGCGTGACTTAAATTACCCACACAAAACTTTTATATGTATTTATATAGGTGCAGCACCTGGAGCAGGTGGTGAGCCCGTAGGAGAAGGTGTCACGTGACCTCCTCCTCCTCTAAGACACGTGAGCGTTCGACGTCTGCCGTCAGAATGCGCCATCACCAACGCCCTCGTCCAATTTTATAGCAAACCGTGTCGTGATGGCGTCTGGTACAAAGAGGGGGCAAAACACTTTTTATTCCATCCAGTCTCAGTCGCTCATCTGCAAGTCGGATAACACACCTAATTATCAAGTTAATATGGCCATTCTGTATGGCCGTTGGAAAGAGGTTTAGATTTGGTTTTCGTCGGAGCGAACCGAGCGAGCGAGACGCAAGCCAAGTGGCGGGCGCACGCGTTAGACGAGGACGCCGCCACCACATTGATATTATAAGTAAGTTCAATAGCTGTATTCATTTGTAAACTAAGGCCGGTATATATTCAGCAGGGAGGGTACGAACTCATGTATGTTTCATACAATTTAAAGTACTGTTATATTCAGGCCGCAGCGGTGGCGACGGCGCGCGCGACCGCCACGGGATCACGCTGCGGACGACGAAATCGCGCACCACCGTAACGACTTTGTAATGGTCTGGCCGCATCATGTTATTCTTTACACTTCTTGCGCCACCTAACGCATTCTTTTCAGATTGAATACAAAATAAACCAACAGGTTGCCTATATTTGCCGATATTTCCTATCAACATTTTATACTATAAACAATTATCCCCCCCCCCCCCCTTCCCCCTAACAACAATATAAGTATAGTTAATAATTTTATTGACAAAGAAAGGGAATCTACCTATATATTTTTTAAACTGCTCAAAATATATATGAAAACATAATAATAAAGATTTCGAAACGACAATAAACAACAACAAATAGATAAACACATATAAGTGTAGTACCTATTAATGTTTTCATTAGAGAGTGCGTTGTTCATTGCATCTGCGGCAAAAACCGGGAGACTTCAACGCGCTCCGAGCGCAGCCACATACATACACACTCATCTCAGTAGCACTCAGTGGACACATTGATTACGGACACGCATTGCTTCTTTTCCTAATCATTGTGTTGTGTTGTGTGTACAATCAAGTTGCCATCGTAGAAAAAGTCCATGGTCAAAAAGTAAACGATGATACTGTCGTTAGCAAGTAGTTAGACGGAGACGGCGATCGGAGGGTGGTCGTTTGGGGGCGCCAGGGGTTGTGGAATGCAAATCAGACGCTATATGCTAGCATAAGAAACGAGGAAGAATACATAATTCAAGATGTAAATTAGAAATAAATTAAATATGAAAATTATGGAAGGAAAAAGAGGCGAATTGATTATGTATGCAGCAAGGAAAAATTAAACTTCTTCCCCTTCGCCCCGAGATTTTCTATCCTACGTCGTAATGAAAAATATGCTTTTCTTACGGCACGCTAAAGAAAATTACTTGTGGGCGGTCAACCCTACATCAGCCGTAACGGTCGGCCCTATTTGGATTTGGGATGTAATGTCCCGAAAATGGACATAAATCAAGCGTTACATTCTCGCCAGGTGAACTTATTAATTTGCGATTTACTTTTACGAAAAAATTGTTTTGTGAAAAGACATTCATCAAAAATATGTAAATGTGAACACATTTAACAAAATTTATTTCTATATTCCAAGATTCTCAATTAAAGAATATAATTTAATAAAAAAAAATATATGATTGAACCCAGATCTAAATTTCAAGATTACCAGCCGATAATCAGATATTTAAAATTAATTAATATAATTATTATAAAAGTAAATAAGCATAAACGACTATTTTCAGTTTCTTTGCGTTTTAATATTAAGCTATTCGAATAATCCAGCACAAACATTTTTTTCACCTTACCGTACAATTCGACACTCAACTGATTTCCATTTTCCAAGATGGCAGCTGGCAGCAGATCTCTCAATCCTCTCAGTTCCGGCTTTTGCCCCTGCTTAGAGGGAGCGGTGAACGTTAGCGCTAAAGAGGTCGCCACTGTTGTGGATGATGCCGTATGTGGCCGGGGATAAGCCGCACATTCACATGTATGAATGCAGCACATCAGACGTCAAGTGCGCTGCCGAAGCAACCGAGTCTCCCATATAAAATATACCATCATATATAAAATACACCGTCCCTTTCTATTGCTGCTTCATCACCACACCAACACATGAGTTCTGCAGACAACTTTTTATACTCACACACACACACACACACAGACTATTTTGCACCTAGAACGCAGTAGGCGTTCGTTTTTCCTACGCAGATTGCCGTAGATAAATTCTAGTTGCTCTGACAGGGTTTCAAGATCGTATAAATGATGAGTAGAAAAATATAAATACATAAGCACGTATATAGACTCGGTTTTTTTTAATAGGAGAGGGGCTTTGTGATGTATTCTATTTGTCTACATTAGATAAAAAAGTAAATCTTGCCAGTTTACTGGAACTGGATTTAAAATTATTTTATTGTATTTAAAAAAATTATATATTTTGCACACGCTACATCTTTATTCTAAATTTAAGTCTCTCTTTGCTCTATTTAGATTAAATTCGAAAGAAAAAAAATGGCACAACATCGCGAAATCAATTTCAATAAACTGTATATTATAACATCTATAGATGACAACATAAACTCGTGGATTGTAGCAAAAAAAAAACTACGGAAAATATCACACAATTTTTGTCACTGTGAGCACCGCACACGCACAAAAAAAAACTTCATATATGAATGGCCCACACACGAGAGAAAATTTATTAAAATATACAGGAGGGTACGACCGAGAATATTTTTTGTCGTAGCACAAGGATTTAGAGATAGAATTCGAAATGTTATCCTGGACTAAGCCTATATGACATATACTCAAACATAACGTAACCTCCAGAAATATTACCTTCAATATTATTAATAAAAAAAATAAATGCAATATATCAACAAACTTCCAAACAATTGCAAGCGCCCACAAAATATATAACTTCGGTCGTTTATTATATTTATATCTAGAGTTAAAGCTATTTTTTATAGACAAGTAATAGAAACACAAAGTCGATATATATTTTTTTGTTGCTTCATAAAAATCAACTGTTTCTTTGCTTCAGAGAGATCTGGATCAAAGTGTCGAGGATATTACATAAAATTGATGTGAAAATTATCACATACTATTCACTGCAGATGACTTCACCGGAAGAGGAAGCAATGATCATTCTTTTTATTCATCACTAAATCATCGCAAATCATATATGAATATTTTTATTTGTGCATTATAGAATTCATGATTTTTTTTTATCCAAATATATATATATATATATACACAAAAATAAACATTTTACTTTGTATTCAATTAATTTTAACAAGCATTCCCCTAACCGCCCCCATCCCCTCTCCCACACACACATATATGGGGTAGGTGGCGGTGATGTCGGTAAAATCGAAGGCGATATAACGAATGATCCTTGCTTCGCACACAAGAGCTCATTGCTTCAGGTCATCAGTATCCATAAGTTATCAGGCTGACCGTTCTAGCTGTATATAGAGTGTGTGGGTTATTTCCGCTTTCGTAAGATTGACCATCAATTCGTCAAAATACCATTTCCGGGTTCGCCAGGCATCGTTCGTGAAATCTATCTTCGCGAACGAGGTTTTTGTTTGCCTCCATTGTACCCATATATACAATTGATTGAATAACTTTCGTTAAAAACATTATTTTATTTCATCTTGAAAATATTAATTTGTTACTATTATTTTCTTTAAATGTAGGATTCATCCCGCGAAATACAGATAGCTTTAAACATATTATTAAAACTTTATTTCATGCAACCGCGCGATTTATTGTTAGGCAATAAAAATTGTAAGTACAAATCATAAAAATTGGTCAGTAGGTATTCTAATATTCTAAAAAGATTTGATTGTGGATTTTAATTAAATTTGAGCCAAAAATGGAAAAACTTGATAGTGTTCATCGACCGTTTTCTTCTTAATATAATCACAAAAAAGATGACATTTTCCGGGAGCACAGAGCTATACACTAATAGTATATCATCGTATTTCAACAATTTACGAAAAACCAACATCAATTCAGTTTAACATGACAACGGTATCCCCCATTTATGGCATCATAATTCAAGCGAACCCGAAGAAGGCAGAGGAACTATTTCAATTACTGGCCGCTGGAAAGCAACGCGAAAACATTTTCATCTGTCTGACCACAAGAAGCAAGGAAAACCATAATAAAAAGATATAATATGAAATACAGAGGACGCAAACAGTCAGTCTTCACTGTTCACTCAATATATCCTTATTTCGGGACAATTTTATGTGTTTATTATACTGTTGCCAAGTTCATAAAGCCACCACCGTCGCTGGCGGAGCGCTGTAAATTCTGGTGCTTCATCGCTTCGCTCGGAAAAGTTGTTATACGTACTATCGCCGTGCAACTTTGCAAAAATGTCAACGTTTCGGTTGCCCGCTGTGAGGATACAATATCGCACTTTATGCCTTTGAGAAACTGGCCGGCGTCGATGTGGAAAACATGGTTCTCCAGAAGACGCTTTTTATTAAATGTTAATAACCATACTAAAATGTTCAACTGTTGATAAAATACATATATGTATATATATATATTTCGCTAGTTTGTTGCAAGATTTATTCCACTACAATCAAGCTAGATTATTGTAATATTAACTGTTAATAAATATGTTTCAGTATAAAAATATTTGTTTTTCGTATGACCATATTCGAATTAACATATATTTCCAACTTTTATAGCCAGTACAGGACAAAGTAGCAACTACATCCAAAGATTATGTAAATGGTTTCTGGTAACTTTTCTTTTAATGCTACTTCACATTTCTGCTAATACTTGTTAATAATTCAAGGCTTTTAGAATACTTTCCAACTTGGAATTTTGCGAAAAACAAAACTAAGTAAAAA
Source organism: Nebria ingens riversi (assembly GCA_018344505.1). Classification (NCBI taxonomy): domain Eukaryota; kingdom Metazoa; phylum Arthropoda; class Insecta; order Coleoptera; family Carabidae; genus Nebria; species Nebria ingens. Next base: position 161,629 of record JADQWA010000269.1, on the reverse strand, counting down.
TAAAATCGTTTTCAAAGCTCTGTCGTAATCTTTAGATTAAAAAAAGAAGAATTCAATGGCGTGTGAGAATACAATGTTTATAAGGAGTGTCTCTTATGGTTATGGCAAATTTAAATTATGCACACACACACACATACACCCTCTAGTGTTAGTATCCTGAAACCAGTATATACATACATACATTTTCATAACTAATGGATTGTCTCACATTGTTAAAGATACTGTAACCGATTTCATTCTAGGGTGTTTACAATTTTTTCGTCATTATAAGGAATTTATGTTGTGAAAAAATCTTTTTAGTACTTTTTTCTTAACGCTCGATATGATTTTTGACTTTTAAATTATTAAATGGCTTTGTGGTATATTAAGAAAAAAATACCAACGCTGATGTTATGTACCACATATATATATACGAGTATATATATATATATATATATATATATATATATATATATATATATATATATATATATATATATATATACGTTATAATAAATAGTGTTTAGCGTCGGGTCATTTATGATGTATGTACCTACAACAACTATAGTCACAGATGTTGGAGACGGTAGGTCGGCACATAGGCTCTCATTATTACCGACAGATAATGAGATAATTTGACGCAGCGGTAATTACAGACCGGAAGGAAATGCGAGTAAAAACTGCTCACAGATTCATCTCGGATACATTTCATTACAATAATTTTGCATAACTTATCAACGGTCCGTTTGGTCATTGTGGCAGTTGGATCCCCATGGTCTCAAAACGAAACCAGTAGCGTAGATAATGAAACTTTTATACACACCAGACCCAACAATCCTTAAAGTATTCATACAATTAAATATATAATAAACAAGTTCATCATAAGTCTAAATCTATAGGTAAAAAATAAATAATTTCGTTCGTGATATAAACGATATTATTTAGTATAAACGTCATGTTCTGTGCCCACCTTATAGTTCTGGCATCGACATATGTATGTATGTATGTATGTATGATATAAAAGCACCTTTAGTTTATGTGTGCGGCCTACACTGAGGCAATGTTTTTTAAGTATGCTTGGCGGCCGTATTCATATTCATAGGCGAATCAATTTGTAATTTAATTCGTTCATGTTTTTACATAAAAATCAGGACTATGCTAATGTCAAGGTCACACACTTGTTACTTCCCTTGATCCAAGTGCAGATCACTTTTATTGCACAATAAATTATATATATATATATTATATATATATATATATATATATATATATATATATATATATATATATATATATATATATATATATACATATACATATATATATATATATATATATATATATATATATATATATATATATATATATATACATATACATATATAAGTATAATGATTTTTCTTTGTGGGAATAAATTGTCAATTGTTTAAAAAAAACAGACTAGGTACAACATTGAAATATGCAAAATAAGACGGTAACTATTTTCTCGGTTGACTAAACTGATCTGCGTAACAGAGCATCGTAAAAGAGATTGGTCGATTTTAAAATTCCACCCCCTCTTGTCTTGTGGAAAGACAAATATTTGCTGAATTCTTATTGCAAAGTGCGCATTTCTAAAAGCGAACTCCGAATACGCACAAGAAGATGAGATAGAGGAAGTATATATACACAAGACGCTAAGGGCAAAGGAAACAAAGAGGATGAGGTCATTTACTCGAAAACACCCTTCTATATTTAAAACAACCTACACACACACACACACACATACACTTTCAAGTTAGTTTAATACAAAGAACAAAATATTAAAGATATTATATTTTGTTTTTAAAAATAAAAATCAATCCTGTCACAGATGTTTAAGTATATAGTGTTTCCTTGAATATGTAGTATATTTTACGGTAACCATGACAATGTTGTCCATGGTGCCGCCGGGGTTACAATTGAGGATAAATTGGGCGAAACACCTTGTTGTTTTTCGGGCAGGTGCAACTACGATGTGTGCACCTTGCTTTCCAAAAGAGTTCAACGAACATGCCACTCAAACTATATACTTTACGTTGTTGTTGTTTTTTACGCTAAGGGTGACTCTAGAAGGTTCACTCATAAATTAACCGTGTACACATTTTAGGGTTGTGCTTTTTCAAAACGGCTTTTATCTGTCATGCATTTGTTAATTGAATAACGGATGAACTTGTGTTGGTATATTAAGAAATTAAATGTGTTTTAAAGAAAATTTATTATCACCAAAAACTAACAAGAATCAAAAGGTTTATGGGCGGCAGACTTTGGGATGCAGAAATGAGGCACAATTAAATCAAAATATATTTTATACAGTTCACAATTTTTTACTTTAATGAAGGAATAATTGGTGACTTTAATAAATATTAAGACGTTTTTAGAAAAAAACTGTAATAATACAACAATTTTTTTTATTTTTGATGCACGTTTTGGCAAAGTAAAGTTAATATTTTGAAAAGATAAATCAGTTTACTTTTTGTTGCATTTACGAGGAGTAAGAAGTTTAGATTTACAAAAAAAAAGTGTCCGATGCAAAATATGGCGATGACAGTGATAAACGGTTGCTAAGATTTAGTGTACACTCAGTGTACCAGTAAAAACACTCTCAGATATGAGTGTCAATTTTCATAATATTTTGCGTCCAAAATTTTATAGAAAAAACGTTCACTTGAACTTTTTTGTAACTTCAAATGTTATCAATATTTGTTATAGTAGCTATAAAATCTTTGGAAATTTTAACATCAAATAATATATATATATATATATATATATATATATATATATATATATATATATATATATATATATATATATATATATATATATATATATATATATATATATATATATATATATATATATATATATATATATATATATATATATATATATATATATATATATATATATATATATATATATATATATATATATATATATATATATATAATATATGTAATTAAATATGAATTGAATCATAATTCTTGAAATCTGAGATTTTTTGAACCGTTTGTTAATATGATTAACCACACACACACACACACAGTCTTATACGGTTTGGTTTTAAAACAAGCGTAACCGAGTGACACGAGCGGAAAACAAGCGAGGAGAGGACATGGTGTCAAAAAGGCCTTCAAGGCGACGGGCTCGGTGTAGGGCAGGTGCGACCGCCAAGACCACCGTACGTCCGGTCAGCCGGCGGCACAGCACTGCGCGCCTCGGACTCTGACACACCAAAACATTAAAACATCAATTCCACTTGAAGTTTCAATGTCTTTCGTTGCTTTATTATTAACCAGTTAAAAAGATAAGTTGGTAGAACCTTACGGTTATTAGTTCTACTCAGGAACTAGGGTATTTAAACACATTTTTCGGATAGATTTACCACAATTAACGCAAGTAGAGAAATTAGGAAAAATCTCGGCACTTATTCAAAAACGTGAAAAAAATGTTATTATTATTATTATTATTTCTTGTGGCCTAACCATTTGTGAGTTATATTTATATTTATAGACATTTATAGAAAAATGATTGTATTCTTGAAATAACAGTTATTTAATCATTTATATATTTTTGAGTAAAACATAGCTAAAGAATTTTTTAAACCTGTATGGTTCTAATATATAGTAACATAGATTTCCACAAAAGATACCATTAATTGTTATTTGAAGTTTGCTAAGCATAAAAAAAATCATAATGACTTTTGTTCGTTTGGAAATGTAAAACTGATGCATTAAATGAAAGGTTTTATGTTAAAAATGACGTTAGTTGTAAAGTATATTTAGATATTTGTTTCTTTTATTTGTAACGAAGCAATGAAATAATAGATTGATGTGACGAATCGAAAGTAAGTGAAGCTGGTTTGCAACGGCACTAAAAGTGTTACAAATTTATAAAATTTTGCATATTGAGATATCGATGCTGAACATTTACAGATAGACAATTAGTTGCGACGAATGAAACCATAATGAATATCTCCGGGGCACAAGTCTGAATAATTTATTTATGTAGGTACGCTTAGTAGGGAATCATTATTCTTCGAAACATTTTCTTGACGTCATTATACTTATCCTAATAAGTGTAAATGTCTGTTTTTTTTTCTAATTATAAATCATATTATTACATATAGAGACAATTTATATTCGTCGTGTCATCCATGTTGGAAAAATATCAAAATGACTGCCAGTAGTTACGGGTAGGTTCACACAAAAATATCGCGTGTTTTACTCGTATGGTTCTTAACCACACAACTAACATATCCAGAGTTAGCAGTGCGTATGTGAATATACACCTATGTATGTATGTGTGACTTTTACAATGCGACGGACTACTGACTGCCCCCGATGGATCTCTCTAAATTAACCTCTATTCCACATGTCAACAATGCTCATTTTAGTGAAAAACAATTATGATAAGTCTACGTCAGTGACGTCAGCCAACCATGACTTAAAATGGTGTTGTAGAAGAGACCGAAACATGTTTCAAGTACATAAAATAATATATATTGTTCAAGAAAATAAATAAACTATGTTTATTTATATATATATATATATATATATATATATATATATATATATATATATATATATATGTTTGTTTATTTTTTTGAACAATAAGTATATAAGTATCAAATCAGTGTTTAGTTTTTGTTCTATCGAAATAAAATTTTGCATATTATTAAAAGAAAACATTATTTATTGAAGAGTAATTAAATAATCTTTTTCGACCTAGTATTTCTACATTAAAATTAAATGTGAAAATAACTAAAAAGAATTCCCACAGAGTATACTTTGGTGTGTAGAGAGATACATATCAAATTAGTTCAATTGACAGCCACCGTATGGCGCGCAGAACTGGACAAAAGACGACATGTCGAACCGGAACCGCGATTCCGGTCTACCGAACTCCCGCCACGGCCACGGTAACCGAAACCCGACCGAATACCAAAGTCTCGCAACGCATAGTCAGTTTGTAGGCATCTGTCGTCAAAATGAATATTTATATATCGAAAACTATTTACCATATTATCACATACCCGCGATCGCGTTGCCGTTGACTGCAACGGACAATTGAAAATCGCCCAGCGTCAATTTTATTTTACATTTTTCTATTGTAACACGGGAATAACATACAATTACACTAATTTATTAACAGTGTTTATCTAATTGACTTGTGTGCTGATTTTTAAATATTCTACATATTTAATCTTAAAATAAAGTATTTTTGACTTTGTCTATTCTTCGCTTGTAATCAGTTTTCAGTATCGTTCTGTTTTTGTTATTTTTTACCGAATGGAATGATTCAATTATTGGTTGTTACAACAGATAGATGACACGAAAGAGTCAACAGTAAATTGTGTGTTACAGTTTTATGTAAATGTAATGTAAGCGCTATATATGTATATATATATATAGGTACCTATATACACGGTTACATAAATGATACATTTCGGATGATGGTGTGAGCGGACACACATGCTTTTCATCATCACTGAGTGTTATTATTATTTTGTTAATGTTTCCTCTTTTTCGTTTGTTTGTTTATTTATTGTTGAATTCTGATTGTATTATTTCATGTGTTGTTGTGATATTTCGCATTTTTCCCCTTGGCATATTAATTAACTACTGGCCATCACAAATGTAATAATAATTTTTTTTCATCTAAATATTGTTGGATTTTTGCACATGTTAACTTATATTAGATCAAATATTACGTTATACTGAATAAACCTACAGCGTAAAAACTTCAAATCTGATATATGCCTAAGATTTTATTTATTAATCGCCATTTTATGTATACCTATTGTTCATTATTAATTATATTTTTCTCAATTTAAAAACCCCATACACACATCTATAAATGATTGACCAACTTAAAATTAATCTTCATAATGCTTTTTTTAGTTGCATAAATTACAGAAAAATTCTATACATTTTCATACCAACATTAATTAAATTTCTAAACTGATGTCTTGAGATAAATATCACCTTAATTGTCGCGTTTATAAGTTAAGAGACATTTATAGACAAAAATTTAAAACACTAATTTGTTTACCTATATGATTATATCTTTTAAACACATCGTATTTCAGGTATGATTTTATATTACCTAAAGGTGTTTTAAAGTTATTATTTGGGTGTCAAGTTAAATAATTATACAAATGAAAAAAAAAAACTCTCTACAAATGTTCACATAAGATTTTTTCTGAAAAACACTGAATTAAATTCTAATTTTTAATTTTAATTGTATTTTATTACTGTGGAAGATACACCTAAAGAGGTTTTTTTTTAAATGTAGGTAAATGAATAGCATGCAATATAATTTTGAAAAAAACTTACAATTTCGCATAGTATTCCAGACCCAAACCTTGGGAGTGCAGAAAGCGACAATGCCGGCATCTCGGGAACCTGGAGTAGATTTGCATAGACGCCTGGCGGCAAGTTCTGCAACAACCCGAACGAGGGAATCAATAAATTTTATTTTATTACAAATAAATTTAGTCATGCGAAACTAATTTCTGTGTGCGGTTTTATGGCTATTTACGCGTTGCAATAATTCAATGTAATTTATAAAACATTAACAGCGATTTGTTTGTTAAACTATATCGGCTCTGATGATGATATGGTTAATGTATTACACTGTTATGATTATTGCAAATTATGTGATGATGCGTGGTATAGATTTTCATTCTATGTTTTAAACTGTTATTTACTATACCTAGGCAGTTATAAAATTTAAAGACATTTATAAAAATTGTTCCTTCCTATCTATTACCTGCTACATATAAGAAAGTCCAGTGTGGGACACTGCAAATATTTTTTTTCCTTATCGAGCAATAATATTTAGAGAATACAAGGAAGTATATTGTTTTAGTAGGTATAGGTAGGAAATTGGGTTTGTTTGCCTTCAACTAAAACTTTGTTTATGATTGAAAATCCACGAAATTTGATTTTAAATACCAAATATTAAATTAAACAATTATAGGAATGAAAAACCAAACGACGATATATCAACATAAAAAATATATATTTATATAAATCCTATACATCATCGAAATACCTAAACATTATAGCATCGCAGTGATACACCATAACGCATAGACAGAACATCCAACATTTCTATATCACACATGAAACTGTTGAGCACGGTTTTACCATTACGATGTGTTTATTGTGCCCCCCACTCCCGAGTGTCAACAGTACTTCTCCCACTATTTTATGCTCCCGTTCATGACTTTGTAGGGGAATACACTCACACACATCCGCTGCGCAGAATGTGCAGTGGTGGGGATAGGCACATTTAAACAATAGTGGCGGGGGGGCCGACGAAGTCGTTTCGGATAGTAGTGGGGAGCAGATAGGAGAAACAAAACAATTGGGTGGGTGGGATTAATAATATGGTGGCGACCAATAGCCATGCGCTAGAACAGAAACAACTAGCGACTTTCGGCGAGACAACGAAACAAAATGGTTGACTTTAGTTCTTCAGCGCGCCACTAGATGGCAGAGCAAGTTTGAGGTTGTGCGCGCATATATTATAGGAGGATTTAAATTTTTTTGTATGCTTTAAAGATTTGTTTATACGTCTTTTTTTCGAGAAATTCAAGTTTATGATTTAATTTATTTTAATCGTAAGCACATATGTTGATTTGTATATAATTTGTTTCTTAAATAAAAATCTAATCTTTGTTTACATTTAGATATGTGTTAAATGTTCCTGATTTATTTTAATTGGTTTATTGGTGTATTATTTTGTAGAAATTAATTTAATTTTCTTGATGATTAAGTAGATAGATTAAAATTAACAAATCGAAAGAGTAAGTGACTAACTCCAGTTATCAGGAAATTCTGAAGATAAATACCCATTTATTTACGTACCTGTAGAGAATAAATAAATTAAAAAGTTTACGCCGTAAAAACAACAACTGTATATAGTAGCAACAGTAGCGCACACTTTGATGTATAAATGTGCATGGGTGACAGTGGTGGCTCAAAATTAATTTCTCCGTTAAAATATGAGTTTGAACAAAATGAAAAATATGGCAAAAACTGAATTAAAAGTTCTAGGTTGAGTTGAGCTATATAGCACAGTACAGCACAGCACACTAGTATATACAGACATACACACACACACACACACACACAAGTTTTATTCGTAGCCGCCGGCAAAAGCAACGGCTTGAGAAAACGCCGCAAGATTTATGCCCTGAGATTTCAATAAATTACAAAAAACTTTTCAATGTTTGGTTTTCGTTGGGGCTTTCAGATCCTCATATTTCTAAAAACGAGGATTATTTATTATTCATTGTGAAAAAGAGGGTGCACACTCTCTTTGTATCTTAATTTTTCTTTTTTGTCCGGAAGCGGTGTTAGTTTTATCAATCGTGCTATTCAAATCATTCACAATAAAATACAAGAGAACAGATTGTGTTTTCATATAAAAACATCGCGTAAAGTAACAAATAGTTCTTGTTGCTTATATTAGGTACTACTTATTTTTTCTTTGCGTGATGTGGATATTGTATGTTATTCCGCTAGACTCCATATTTATATTATAATTAAAATTAATATATTTTCATTGCAACAGCTGTAGGTGTGAATAAAATAACACAGAATGTAATTATAATATCCATGAATATAATAATAATAATAACTGCAGTTATTTTATTTTATTCAAATATTGGAGTTGATCAATTTAATTAAATAAATATTAGAATCTATATTTAAAATCACGCATTCGTATAATTTATTATTTTAATAAAGCCTGTATACAAAACTATTTTTACTAATTCATTATAGGTAGGTAATTAAAAAATTAATTTCATACACATTTCAATACCTACTAAAAAATATTTCTGTTTTTTAAATTTTAATATACCTATAGGTATAATGTATTTTAAGATTTCGAAAAAAATCGTTTTTTCTTTTCTATTGTGTTGAATAAATTTAAGCTTAAAAAAGCTGAAATACCTACTGTTTTATTTTTGTAGACGTTATTATGAATTTTAGTAAAATTTAAATCAAAAAAATGGTTATTTAAAAATACGTAAGTATAAGATATATTATTTTCAAAAATAATAAAAAAAATTTGGTTTGTGAGTTTGAATGAAATATATACATTTGTATTTAATTAAAAAAACAAAATACTTTAAAGATGATTTTACCCTATCGTTTGTAAAAAATGATTTTGGTAGTTGGGTAAATATATGTAACCAGCACAGGAAGGATATGAGCGTATGGTGTAAATTAATTAGTATATAGCCTAATCATGCCATAATTCACGTGGCGACATCAAAATACTGTTTCCGGCAGACAGTATCCTGATGCATAAAAACGAAAGAATATTATAGGACAGGAAATTAAGGCCAGATCCATATGGAACAGGACATTTAATTAAATATTGACAACATAATACGCATGCCTCCCAGATAATCATATATATCAAACGTATTTCTCAGATATCGATCTTGAAATAACAATAAATCAGGTTGGTTGTAACAAAATATATGTGCTCTTGACTTTTAGGCATATGTAGGTACATACCTATACCATATAATAATCTTATAAAAACGAATCTCGTTATATATGTATGTATGTATATACATATGTATTTGGCTCAGTATAGAGCTGCTATGTAACAAAATTAGAGGTAAGTGCACCATATAGGAAATAGTAGGTAGCTACACATACATATTAGGTACACGATGCGCCAGTATCTATAGCGATTTGGTAGTGTTTTACAATGCTACAGGGACATTGGTCGCGAGTCAATCGCGGTCACCGTCAGCATCAGACGCGCCCTCTGCTGTATAAAATCCAGAGCACGGCCCCGTCTGATTTGCATAGCTCAGCTGAAGCCGTAGCCAGCCGACGCGGCGTGCCAATCGATGAGAGACGACAGTGCGGTATACAAGCGGTAGCGCACGAAATATTTATATGTAGGTATACATACAACAGCCACTACTACACCATACATAAGAACATTAAGTTTTCACTAATTAACGACGCATTTCAAGGCTAGATAATTACTTTTCATTTATATATACTCGACACAAGAATACATAAAATAACGAACGTATAGGCAACTCATCATGTATTTCTAACAAAACAATCTCAAACAGTAAATTAATTCTACGTTATTTCAATTGCG
>JADQWA010000269.1:0-151383 GCA_018344505.1 Nebria ingens riversi | reverse complement strand
GGATTGGTGAATTGTTGCTCTCGGGTGTATGTGGACCAATCACACCATCTACTTTTAATGATGAAAAAATTTTCAGACAATAACATGACTTCACATTTTCACCAAAGTTTAGATCAGTTGCTACACAAATTTATTGTCCAGACGGATGCTGTAATGTATTGTGCCTCGGTGGAGGACAATGCAACTGTTATATTATTTTACACATCAAACTATAATAGAAATTGTAAAAACGTACCTGAATTTGACGGTTTCACAACTGCAAATTTATGTTGCTCGTGGCGATAATAATTGGGTGAAAACTGATTATACACAGAACAGCACGGTCGTTTTCGGCGCACAGGTGGAATCGATCAAACAAACACTTTCGGTAAACTAGCCTTTAGATTAGAAGAACGCCAATTTCTTGTCAGCGTTAGTGAGGCCCCTAAAACCTCATAAGCATGCGCCGTACTTTGAGTCTTCACAAGAAGCCGCAACCACACTATAACCCACTACGAAACTAACGATGACATTTATTCTTAACGAAACCTCTCAAATCCTTCCACATTTATGCACAATTACACTATGGTTTTGTTAAAATTCTGTTACTAACATTCCGTTGTCCGTATCATAAAATTCTCTTAAACGATAGCGATACTCAAAGTTCGTTTGCTTGTGTAAAACGGGCTCCATGATATTCGTATTTGATTCGCATGTCGGTGTCTTTATTAAAATATGTGTGAATTGTTTATAAATATATGTAAAACTAAATATGATGTCTTTAAATTTAAAAATTCTAAATAAAACAATGGTGATAGCAAAACTGAGTAAGTATGAATTAAATATACATATAACTACAACATGAACTAACATATATATTAACCTAACTAACATTTTCAGTGAGTACAAATTACCGACTTGGGTAAACTGAGTATTAAGGTGACTCACTGACAGTTGCCAACGAAGTTGAGTTTACACAATATCAAAATCGTATCAATAACCATGACTGAAGTTGCGGTTCTCAACGGAAACGTGAGTACCAATTTACTAAAATAATCTGACACTACTAGAATGTAACGATACTCTTTTTACTTTCTTTTACGAAGTAATAAGTAAGTATTATAATCATGAAAAAAAACATCGGCCATGTGTAGGCCTAAACTTTCTTTTACGTAGTCAGTATATTTAGATTTGATAGTATATAAATAAAAATGTTAAAAGTTCAAGAAAATATTTTCATTCATTGTCCAATAAAAGTGTAAAGTTAGTTTATTGTCAGATTTCCAAAGAAAACATACGATATGTAATTCAGATTTTAAATGTTGGATTTTATAGTAGTATAAAGAAAATATTATTATTCATTACATTACAAATTATTATGGCCGGGCATTTTTTAGTTTTCAGATTAACTTTAAACCGGAGAAAATATTTATATATAATATTTTAAATTATTTACTAACCTTTGTAACGGTTTTTCACTAAACTTATTTGTGACACTGACAATAAATGTTAAATGTCAAAATATTGGAATATTTAAAACAATTGACATGCATAGTAGATGCGATTTATTATATATAATTTTCCATACCTATGTAACTATGGCAATATAAATAGGATAATAGCAATTTTTTCTCGTAACTGGTACACTTTTTGAAGAAATGTTTCAAACAAAAGTTGTGCAGAATACTAATATCTTTCAATCTTATTATAACTATTTTTACTGCAAGTATAGCCGTTTCAGAGATATTGCAGAAATTGCAAAAAAAGTCTTAAGTAAACATGCACTTCCGGTTTGAATATGCTTTTCAAAAATAGGAGGTTTTCGCCCCAGGTCTATACAAATCTTAAGTTTAAAGTATCATAATTTTATCTTCAACGTTGTAGGCTGTAGAGCGCATACACACAGACACACACACACACACACACACACAGACGTCATTCCAAAAATAGTCAGACTCGATTCAGGGAAGGTCAAAAGGTGTATTTCCGTAAAAATTTCGAGAAATTTTTTTTCGTGATTACAATACTTATTACTTCGTAAAAGAAAGTAAAAATCTCGAGATTTTAACGGAAATACACCCTTTGACCTTCCCTGAATCAAGTCTGACTATTTTTGGAATGTCTGTGTGTGTGTGTGTGTGTGTGGTGTGTGTGTGTATGTATGCGCTCTACAGCCTACACTGTTGAAGATAAAATTATGAAACTTTAAACTTAAGATTTGTATATGCCTGGGAAGAAAACCTATTTTTGAAAAGCATATTCAAACCGGAAGTACATATTTACTTGAGTCACTTTTTGCATATCTTCGAATTAAAGTTAAAGATATTCATATTTTGTGTTTGAAACATTGCAGAAAGTGTTTTAAATATTCAAATATTTTGACATTTAACATTTATTGTCACAAATAAATTTTGTGAAAAAGCGTTACAAAGGTTAGTAAAATATTTAAAATATTGTGTATAAATATTTTTGTCAGGTTTTAAGTTCATTTGAATAATAAAACATCGGCCATGTATTGGCCCTAATCTTTCTTTTACGTAGTCAGTATATTTAGATTTGATAGTATATAAATAAAAATATAAAATGTTAAAATTTCAAGAAAATATTTTCATTCATTGTCCAATAAAAGTATAAAGTTAGTTTATTGTCAGATTTCCAAAGAAAACATACGATATGTAATTCAGATTTTAAATGTTGGATTTTATAGTAGTATAAAGAAAATATTATTATTCATTACATATTATTAAAAATTATTATGGCCGGACATTTTTTAGTTTTCAAATTAACTTTAAACCAGAGAAAATATTTATATATAATATTTTTAAATTATTTACTAACCTTTGTAACGCTTTTTCACTAAACTAATTTGTAACACTAACAATAAATGTTAAATGTCAAAATATTGGAATATTTAAAACAATGACATGCATAGTAGATGCGATTTATTATATATAATTTTCCATACCCATGTAACTATGGCAATATAAATAGGATAATAGCAATTTTCTCGTAACTGGTACACTTTTGAAGAAATGTTTCAAACAAAAGTTGTGCAGAATACTAATATCTTTCAATGTTATTCTAACTATTTTTACTGCAAGTATAGCCGTTTCAGAGATATTGCAGAAATTGCAAAAAAAGTCTTAAGTAAACATGCACTTCCGGTTTGAATATGCTTTTCAAAAATAAAAGGTTTTCGCCCCAGGCATGAACAAATCTTAAGTTTAAAGTTTCATAATTTTATCTTCAACGGTGTAGGCTGTAGAGCGCATACACACAGACACACACACACAGACGTCATTCCAAAAATAGCCAGACTCGATTCAGGGAAGGTCAAAAGGTGTATTTCCGTAAAAATTTCGAGAAATTTTTTTTTCGTGATTACAATACTTACTTATTACTTCGTAAAAGAAAGTAAAAATGCCCGACCATAATAATTTTTCATATTGTGTATTGAATACCTAATTATATTTTCTTATATGTTAAAAAATACTAGAAATACGTATATGTTTTTTTAGCCAAGATATCTAAATGCTGTGTGAGGGTGGATGAAATGACGATGATGCAAAAGGTTCCAAGTCTGGACCTAATACACGGTCTATTAGTCTTTGCCAGGTCGCGGGTGCATTGGATAAACCAAAAGGCATCCTCTTAAACTGGCACAATCCTCGGTTAGGTATCGTGAACGCCGTAAGTTCTTTGCTGGATGATTTCATTGGGATTTGCCAATAAGCGGATTTGATGTCGAAGGAACTGAGGTAATATGCTCCTCGTAACCGATTTCAGATGGACGATATATAAGGGATCTGGTAAGCATCATTTTTTGTTACTTTATTAAGCTTGCGAAAATCCACGCAGAAACGATATTCTTCATTTTTTCTTAGGTGCCACACAGAATTGGTGAAGCCCAAGGACTTTTTGAGGGTTCAATGATATCATTTCGCATCATCTCTTCCAAAGCGGTATCTATGTGCTGAAACATCGCTGATGAAACAGGATAATATCGTTGTTTAATTGGTGCAGATTCGGTAGTACATCCTACAGAAGATTTCATGGCGGAAAAATATCTAAAATGATTTTACATCATTTTAGACTAACATGTTACTAAAGTAAATTGATATTTTTACATTGTTTATAACTAAAATGTATTTTCTAACATTATTTTAAGGCATATATGTATATTTTACAATGTTTTTATTAAGAACTAACTAATATATGTACGAAAATCATTGTTATAAGCACAGTCCTTGCGACCATGTATATACATATATATTTGTGCTCTTTTACTCTATTTTAGACAAATGTTACTAGAGTAAATTGATATTTTTAGATTGTTTATAACTAAAATGTATTTTCTAACAATATTTTAAGACATATGTATTTTTTATAATGATTCTATTAAAAACTAAGTAATATATGTATAAAAATCATTGTTATAAGCACAATCCTTGCGACTATGTATATATTTGTGCTCTTTTACTCTATTTTAGTAGTCTTGAAACTCTGAAAAAATAAAATTTCTTACCGACCATGTTCAAATTTTTATCGTCTTCCCGCGCTCAAAAAATAATAGAGACCTTTGTAATGGAAAATTTGAATTGCCGCTTTTTTCTGAAAAAATATCTGTTTTTAGCGACCATGTTCAAATATTTCCCGCATTTTTTTCCGATTACTCTTCTATATCCTGCGATCCGCCTACTAACTGTGAAAAACTCGAAAATTTCGTAAAATCTGAAATACCTGCACCCATATATTTTTAATCATTTAATATTTAAGGCTTAATTACTAATGTTTTGTTAACCTTCAAGGACATTGTTGTATATACATATTATAAATTAATTATTTACACTGTTCATAGATATATTTCTATTTATTTTAACAATGTTTATTGATAAATGCCATAGTAAAAATAATATTTATAAATATTATTATTAATAATACTAAAGGCCCCGGGTTTAGTTAGCATTAAATTAATAAATTAATTACTTGACTATTGCATTATTTTTTGGTCATGTCGATCATGTTTATATATATTTTTTTAAAGCTAATTGTTAGCGTTTTATTAACTTGTATGGACATTTTTGTTAATAAATATAAAAGACTAATTATTTAAACTACCAAAAACTGTAGGTTTATATGTTTAAATTATATTTAATAAAAATAACTTTGTTGTTCCTGTAAAACAAAAAACGAAATAAATCAATTGTAATATATTATAATAACAATTTATTAACTTTTTATTGTTGGTACATATACATCGATTTACAAATACATAATAATTATATTAATCTGTTACAGTTTTATATTTATTACCTGATGAATTTGAATGAAGCGAAAGAAGTGTGTAAGGATAGAATTGAATGGCGAAAGATTGTGAAGATGGGAATGTAAAGGGTTTTCTGCCACCCCACATGTTGGGAATAGGCATTAAGTTATGTATGTATAAATAATACAATAACAGTAATCTAATATTAATAATAAATGAAATGACAATAAAGAAATATACTAAGGCCGTATAACAATTACTTGACTGTTGCATTAGTTATTGTTCATGTCGATCATGTTTATATATTTTTTTAAAGCTTATTGTTAACGTTTTATGGACATTATTGTTAATAAAAATAGAAACTTAATGATTTGAACTACCAAAAACTATGGGTTTATATGTTTCAATAATATTTATAAATAATTGTGCTTGTAACAATTATTTTTGTACTTATATTACTTAGTTTTAAATGATTCTTGCTGTTCATCGGGGGCTCAATGAGCCTGAGGAACCATTTTCAATCAGAAGACATCTTCATCAACTACCTGGAGGAACCTAGAGAAGTCTATAGACACAGAAAAGGGCTCTTCTAAAGTATACTTTAGAGGAGCCCATTTCTGTGTATTATCCTGTAAATAAAAATAGAGGAAAAAGGATATCATTTCATAACAACGCTAATTTATATTTATACATTTATTTAATTAATTCATGATACAGTTTCATTAAACACTAGATACACATCATATATAAATTGGTTAATATAAGTACAAAAATCACAAGCATAATTGTTTATACATATAATTCAAACATATAAATTCAGTTGAAATATAATGTAGGTATAATAAATCATATTTGTTTTTATCTGTTTGGGGGGGGGGGGGGGGGGGGGGGGGGGCTCTGATCTTTGAACTGCCGATGGACTGCAAGGATCTTCAACCAAGAGAGTTATGTTGAGTTGTTTGCTGGTTCATCTATCGTAGCGTAGATGTGGCAAAAGGACCGACCGGCTGGCTGTAGGCTGTTGTGTATCATATTGTTGCTGCAACACAAGAAGAAAAATATTTATTCATCCATCATAATTCACAATAGTTTAAATAAAACTAGCATACAAATTTACAATCATTTTCTTTAATTACTATATTTTTTCAACTCATATTCTTAACTGTATAACTACTGAAGGTTATAATAGTGGAAATATATATATATATATATATATATATATATATATATATATATATATATATATATATATATATATATATATATATATATATATGTTACCTGATGCTAGAATAATAATTGAGTTTGTTGGTGGTAAATTAGGGCCTCTCCTAGTGCTTTCCTCCTGTCCTGCATTCTTAACTATGGAGGCAGCTGACACATTTTGACTCCCATACGGCAAAAACAATGTGACAACAAATCTACGTTATTATGTCGACGAATCCGCCAGACATCCTCCGTTGACGCTTTGCGATGATGTATCTTCAAACAGTCGTTCGTTCCATGGTCACCGTTATTCTGTATTACTTGGTTTTTTCACAGAACTGAAAATAAAAAGTATTGAAAAACATATCTATTCTGAATATGAAATCATAAACTCCATTAAGGGTTAATATTTATTCATTTAAAATATGTTTATTAACATTAAATATTCATTTTACGTAATACAAATGCAAAACTACCTATAAACAGTATTAAGATTTTACACTCACTAGGGGTGGACCTAAGATATGACATGACACACTATTCAAGATCTTCAAGTCATCTTTTGCGGTTTCTGCAATCTCTCCAAAATGGCTGCGCTTACTGCAAATATAGAGATATTGAAACATATTAATATTATATAAAATAATTGTCTGAAATATTTCTTAAAAAACTGTATTTCATTTATTTATTTATATATTTTCACGCAAATCTTAAGATGTTATCCAATTGCTAGAAACTTTGATTTGCCTTGGTGTGCTAAAATTGCTTCATGGATTTGAAGAAAGCATACTTTAAGTGCGCTAAAACACACCCACATCAAGAGAACAGTGATGAAATGCATCACTAGCCCATATATAATTTTGTTCATGTTTCTAAGTATGAGTATGAAATACAAACGGTTTGGTCGTCGCAGGAATGCAAACTTATAGTTTAAATTTAGCCTAGGCTAGGTAGTAATCCGGAAATTAGATGTTTTTCTAACGCATACCGACCGATAGTTACGGCTCAAAGCATTCCACAAGCACACGCAGAAAAAATAAAAGACACAACGTCAAGTAGAGCAAAAAAGTGAGAGCAGGTCTCTCTTTAACGACGACCTACCACGTCTGATGGTGAAATAAAACAATTGACGCGCGACAAATAACGTTTCCATCACTAGAATAACAATATGGTGCACATCTCTGTTGATTTTTGACATCAATGTCCTACATTCTACAATGCGTTTTGTTGTTTTATAAGAAATAAAGGCTGTCCGGCATACCAAACTGTCTAATTTGCTACTGATAATTAACCACTGTGTTTCGTGTTGATGAGATGAGCTGTCGAGTTGGCAGAGGAATTTAGTGCAATTTTGAAAGTGTTTTATTGTGGCTTTGTTTTGTAGTATAAATAATGACTTTTACGTAAACTGTTAGTCCAAATTTCAACTGCCAATATATAATTAAACAAATAATATCCAAAGGAATATTATTGTCACTAAATGTCTACATTTATATTAAATAAATGTAAAATGTATTTTTAGTTCAAACTATAAAAATATAATCTGAATATATTTGACGTGACAACTGTGCTATAAACTTTCATTTATTATATTATAATCTTCCCTGAAGTTCATCTATTTTTAGTCCACTGTTTGCGTGCGTGTGACAAATATTGATTTTCCCAATTATACTATTGCGTGCTGTGACGTCATACCTGCATCACATTAACATGGTTGTAAAATGATAGGTCCTTCTCTATTTTCAACTTAAAATAGTAAATAGTAATTTTATTTTTAAATTTTGTCCGTGAAACTAAAGGTGACGAATGTATCTATTTATCGTACGGCAATGATCCAAGTTACCCTTGGCGAACAATACAAAATAATCGGTGTCTATATATCTTTTTATTTACAATTCAATTTATTTTAGTATAATTGTTTTGAAACGACGTAAAATATTGTACAAACAAATCGACCTAGATGTAAAAAAAAATGTTAGTATGTTCAATAATTGCACTTTTGGCAATGAATATGTTATTTATATTTGGAACTAAGAGCAAGTGAAGGTCACCAAGGTAGTATACATAAAAAGTTTTAAAAATACTACACCCCGAGAAAAACATTTAAAACACGTCATATATTAGTTAGAGTTCAAAAAACACGGTCTGTTAAATACATAGCATAAAAACTATTGGCATTCAAATTGTTTTATTTACACCTATGACGATTTAAAATCTCGTGTCTGTTTTGAAATCGAAGATCATAATGGATCCCATTATGAAACGATCTAAAAGTATTTCTGCAGCGCAAGATATTTAATTTAAATTTTAAAGTTATGGTGAACAATATCTACGAAAATAATCCAAATAATGAATTCGTTCAAGCTTAGTTATGCGATGGAGTTCCTAAAGAGGTTTTAATTATAAGTTCTATAAAACACTTGTTCCATCTTTTAATTTAGAATTGCGTTTATTATTTTCATAATATAAATGTTCTTTGAGTCATTAAACAACATCATAGCATCAATTTAGAACAATTCATATTTTCACTTAATTGGGAAACTGTAATGACCATTAAATATATCTCGCATAGTACCGGATACGTTGTCGTAATTTTTGCAATACACTGTACTACATACAACTGTAGTAAAAAAGAGGTTATTTTTGAACAAATTCGCAATTGTTTATCATTTAGAGAACCTTGAAACCTCCAATGCGCAATATAACACTTACAAACATTCTTTTGATATGAGTGCATTACATTACAAGCAATGGAATGCAAATTTTCAGTGAGCGCCCGATGGGCTAAAAATATACGGCCGGCCAGGTGAAATGGACTTCTTTTGGCATCCGCGCTTGAAGAATGCAATGAAATATAAGTGATTGCTACTGCTCTATTGGCTCTTGATGTGTGCTTATGTTTAATAATTGTGGAATTTTCCTTGGTTGCTGTTTTTGACGCAAGTGAATTTTTGTTTTTACAATTAAATAACCGTGATGTTGAATTATCGGTCGGGCCAATTTCATCTGGTTTCTGTGTGCCTATTGCGTTAGTAATGGTTCGTTACTTTTCCCGGTAGGCATATTACATGCTCGATTTGGTTTTGTACTTAGGAAAATAAGGAAATTTAAAATGGTAAATTACCTACCGACTACCACATTTCACAAAAGATTACACAACTAAAGTGCTATTTGAAATCATTTTTGATGATCCCATTTTTGTATTTTACTTTTCTTTCGTTGTTGCTTCATATATACTGGCACAAGATTCTAGTAGTTAAAAAAAAAGAGTCGAAAAAAATTTAAATTATTTGTGTTATTAGGGTAAGATAAAATATCTCGTATTGCAATACATAACTTAAATGCATTTCTCAAAGACGAGATACGACCGTGGTCCATTCGCACAAGGCGAATGCATACACGATAATAAATTGTTTGCGTTGCCAAGCTGTCGTTTAGTTTGACATTTTGGAATATCTTGAGCACTTTCAGTTAATTGGTTGAAATAGATGTATGTATATAATTTTACTCTCCTTTATATTATATGTGCGCAACGCGCCCATACAACACGCTGAAAATATCTTTAATGTTTTAATGAATTGGCCCATCGTTTTAGACCATTGCGTATTTTTAAAATAACCGTAGGAATTCGCTGATTATTTATTTTCTCTTACACGAATCCCTCGTGATTAGATCGTAATTTATATTTAAACGGACAGTTATTTAGTTGATTTTGATAATAAAGTTCATTGAACAAATTTTGATGATTCACATTGTGAATTGATTTATTTTTGTAAAATATATTTTTCACTATACGAAATTCAATATGTATTTTGTTCAATGAACAGGAAAGAGCGGGCGTGAATAATATAAATATTTAGATTAAGAAAGTAGAATTGGACACACAGACATAGAAATTAATTTACGTAATAGTAAAATTCGCACTCACCGCTGATATCTAGACTTGAAGTTGAATATACAAAAAACTACGACACAAAACACACAAATCATGTAAACCACCACGTATACACCAACACTTTTCTACAATACTAAAAATCACCCAACAAATTCTAACTTGGTTATGCTAAAAAACAGTTTGATTTAACCATTTTAAATTCGATTAGGTTATAGCACCTTTCGAGCTGCCTGGCCGTGCAATGAATCACCAGCTAAACGGAATTACTAAAATAACGAAATATCTAGGAAGAAATAAAAATAATGTAACATATATAATGCCATACTGCAGTTATATTTTTTTTTTTTTTAAATATGTATAATAATGAAATTATACAACATTTTGCTAAACAACTTAATTAGCTAGGCAATTTTGCATTTTCATACTGAACAAGAATTTATACATATAAAACTTATAATCACCACTAATCTAATGAAAATGATATATATATATATTTTAAATTTTGAAAAATCTAATTTGTACTAACTTGAGTTTGTACCCAGTTAAAATTGACCTTTGGGTCTATTCCGTTTTTATTTACTACTATGAATTAACAGAATGATTACTAAATTGCAAGCTGGAATATCCTGCTTAGTCTAAAAACTCCTAAATGGGTAATTTGACAGGGGTTTCCGTAAACGGGATAATTTTTACATTATTTCTCGGTATTGAAAACCGTTCACGAGATATGTAACACTTTGACTGCCGACATAGCCATTATTTACAATGAGAATAGTGCCAATATAGATATGAAATCTTGTCC
The DNA here is from genome assembly GCA_018344505.1 of Nebria ingens riversi. NCBI lineage: Eukaryota > Metazoa > Arthropoda > Insecta > Coleoptera > Carabidae > Nebria > Nebria ingens. The sequence continues at coordinate 140,235 of JADQWA010000269.1, read as the reverse complement.
AGTATTGCAATGCGAGCAAAAGTGATATTTAGAGCATATAGAATAATTATTCTGTTTAAAAACTTGGTAGGGGTTTTGTTTTTTTTTTCTTTTCTCAATATCAACGATACATTTTTTTTGTATAATATAATAATACATATTCTAAATTGCTACTTTTTTTTTTAATGTGATTCAACAACATCTGTGTATAACATCAGAGCTTATTGTTTTGTCAGTCTTATTATGAATAAAAACATTGTGAGATATGAATCGAAACTAAGCTACTCATACACCCAAACAGTTATAATCCTGTTTACAATGGATAATAATAATAATACCTAATATTTCACAATTCAAGAAAACTATCACAAACATAGTTACAGTTTAGAATATTTTTTATTTATTATTTTTTTCTTCATTAATTATTATTATTTAATATTTTTAAAACACAAATATCTCGTAATTCACAGTAAATATTGCAATTGTACACAGCAAGTTCACAACGTCCGTAGTTCTGTTGTTAGCTGGATAATGAAATATATCTAAATCTGGATATGAAATATCATAGCCATGGTTTAAGCGTGAACTTGCTGCATAGTTATCCGATTTTGTTTTATGAGTAGCCCGATTAAAATTATATTTCTCTCAGTAAATACTACGTATATGTTACCTTTCTGATCTGTGCTATTTTCTTTAAATTTAACCAGAAATGTAACATAAACATGTTATCTGACTTTTTTTTTGTTTTGTTTAAAATTATCTTTATGACTAGAATAAATAAAAGGGGTCACTTTGAGATATGTGTACGCGTGATTGTAAGCTTAAATAATCATTCCGATAAATTGGAATTTTGAAAAAGTGGATAGTATTTTTATAAAATACGTAGCGACAAATATTGGGCCCTACAGTAATATGTAGATATTAATTTTAGGCCCCTCTGCCACTGAAAATACGGGCACTTGGTACCACTAGACTATTTTGGAATGCAAAATAATAAATCACAAAAATAGAAACATACGAAAATAATCACTTTAAAAATACGTACGCTTAAATTAGAAAATAAGGAACAGTACCAATTTGAAAATAAATTATACTTATATACAACAGTTTTTTTGTTGCGCTGGATTTTGAAGCAGTAGCTGTATAAGCATCGCTTGCAGATAAAAAATAGCCAAAAATACTAATTTTTAGTGTACTTTTACCTCTTGTTACTTAAAAATAAAAAAATACTAAAAACTGATACTAGTAACTATTATGTAAAAATTTGATTTTTATCTTTAGCCCAAAATAAAATTGTATTTTGTTTTACTTTATTCTAATATCTGAGTAAATTTAAAAATAGCTCAACGAACACATTCAATCACACTGAACTATTAAATTGTTTAGTAAGTGAATTTTACACTTCAAACTGTTGAATCAGCGCTTATATGAACTACTTGTGATAATTGGCTTACTAAGCAGATTCAACACTTGAGTCTGATCGAACGTGCCCAATCATTTTTCTTTTACCTACAAGGAGCTGATTATTGTTGCTTTTTCTGTTACTATTACACCGGAGTACCAAAATCAGGATCACCTATGCCATCCGCGTTTATAGAATTCGAATTATAAACATATCTAGCTAAAAGTTTATCGCGCTGCGCCTGTTTTTCCGGAGGACTCAAATTATCCAACGACGCATTCTTATCCAACATATCTTCATTGGGACAAAGCCTCAATGCTTTGCCAACTCTCACATTTTGCCCATTAAACATAAAATACTTTTTATTGCCAATATTTGAAACAGAGAAATTTGGTAATGTTACTTCAGGATTTTGTCGTACTTTCTTTTCGAATGTATCGGATAAAAACGTATGAATATTTTTGTCGAATTGTGGTGTTATTTCGGTTAGTAGCGGTTTAGATAAAAAATGACTGATATCTGGATTTGTTAACACGTTAGGTGCATCAGGTTTTTTGATGGGTTCAGTTTGAAATTTCTGATCTGATATTTTATCTATTTTGGATTTCATTTGGTGCAAATCAAGTTTATTATCTAAGCTATAACAATCGTCTCCAAAATCTGAATTTGTACTCGAGATATCTGAATAGCCGTCATTTTTACTGAAAATCGCTTGCAGTGTTTTGACCCCAAACGTCTTTTTCGACTTGAGTTTCTTAGCTTGTTTTCTCGGAATATAATCTTTATTCACTTTGTGTACAGGTGAACTATCGCAACTCTCAGAGTTTAATAAGCTTTGATCACTTTTTGGATTTGAAAACGTTTCATTCGACGAGTACAATTTCGGTTTGTCGTAACTCGAACAAAACTCATTAAACTTTTTTATTTCCAGTAAACTATGACCGTAGTTAAAATTATTGATTGGATTTGAGGCTTGGTGATTATCTTTTGAGCTATTTGAGTTTATATTTTGAATACTTTTCGGTGAGTGAGAATCGTTCGACGCCAATTCTGAGTCAATCATGTTATCTGTACTGGTTTGCATTGGCGAAGACAAATTTTCTGATACTAACGAATTAGATGAACAATTAAAATTATCTTCTTTCTTCAAGTTATTGTCCAAACCTGTGTGTGATTGTACATAGTGATTTGTAATTTTTTCATCAAATCTAAATGCATTTCCATTATCTAATGTCTCGATTGGATTCATTATTGGTTCTAAGATTGTTTCAAAAAGGCGGTTTCCTAAATTGGTGATTAATTTTCTTGTTGGTGAATTATCTGTTTTTAATAAATCCGGCTCAGTATTTGGATTGGAGTTTAAGTCGATCATATCTGGTGTTAACGCATTATCGTTTGGGAGTGTTTGGGTTTCATTGTTAATAATATCTATTAAATTATCGATGACTGTAATTGTTTCATCGATTTGCCCATTGGTATTTTCTAACAACTTTTTATCGACTACATCAGTAAGTTTAGTACTACTGTTTATTGTGAGGTTTAGCTTTGAGGGACTTTGTCGTGTGCTGTTATTTTCAGACGTTGTCCTATAAAAGTTTTCTACGTTTGTACTAAATTATTATTGTTAAAAAAAAAGTCATGCGTTTTTACTTTGAATAAAAAATAAATAAACAATAACATAAATTGATTTGTGCTTTAATTAAAGATTTATTTGGACGAATCGTATAGTACTAAATAAATCAAAGACAGCCATGCTAAATGCAATATAAATAATTAATTGCAACCTCTAACTTATACAGAATTAGGCGCATACTCATTTAGTAACATACACATATTAAATAGTATAGAAAGAATTATTTAAAAATAATAAAAATAAAATTAGAGTAATAAATATATTAATATAATACGATTACACATATGATCACATTATAAGAAACAATATGTTTCATCTATTTCATGAATTAATTGATCATAATATACATTCATTTGGAATGAAAATAATACTATTATGTCCTCGAGTAATTTTTACCCTTTTAATAAATTCTCGAATAATTATATCTCAGATAAATACATATTTTAATTATTTCTTATCTGAATAATAATTATTCGTGATTTAGACACTAAAATATTGACATACAAAACTATATAAACAAAATCACAAATACAACAAAAGTAACAAACAAAAAAGGAACATAAGTGCTTTGGTGACAAGAAAATTAAATATTTACAATTTTTAAACTAAACAAAACATTTTAAAAAAAATACCCATGTAGTCATGCACCAATGTTATGGATAACTCACCGACTTTGGAGCTGCGATTCTGGTGTTCTTGGAGCTGTTGGTGTGTTCATAACACCATACGGATTCTGACCAGCATCCCCGTTTGGATCACAAACTTCAGAATCGAAAAATCGATAACTGAAAAACCAACAGGGGAATCCCCAATTTATATAATTTTAACTAAATATCTAAGTTTGGATTTTATTTCGTTTTAAACGACATTTTCATCATTGGGTCAAGGTGAGGTCACTACTCAGATAAAATATGTGATACTTGGAATTTGCGTGAAAGTAAACTAAGACGACATTGAAAATAGTTCATTATTTTGAACTTACTGAAAATTGTACCCATCTTCGCTCAAGGAATTATCGCTATCGTCAGCGGCAATGTATTGTACTTCAAGGCGACAATCACCAGATTGTTTCTGCAAAATATCAACCGCTTCCCGATGGCACGCTTGTCTCAAATCAACACTATTGACTGATAAAATTGCATCACCAATATACAAGTTACCGCACATAGCTGCCGGTCCATTTGGTTCTAACTCCGAGATCAAGATAGGAACACCATGTTCTCGTCCACCCTGAAAATGAGAATCAATATCTAAATAAAATAATTTCAAAACAAGACAACAACGGATTAACTTACCGTAATACTTATGCCCAATCCTTGCCCAGATTTCCGTTTGACCAAAACAGTTCGTATTTCACCAATATCTTGCCCATTTTCATTTAAAGTGATGTCCGGTTTCGGGATTCCCTTGCCCGTGTTGCCGTAGTTGCTGTTGCGTCTGCATGCTCTAACAACTGTTTTGTGTCGCTGCAATAATATTTCTGATTCTAATTGTCTCCAAAGTTTATCTCGAATTTCACCGCGCATTTCTCTTCCGAGTAGCTGTAGTTGTTGTATTCGACCGGCCAGTTCTTTGTCCAGGTACTTAGCTGCTAATTTAGCACCGTATACTTCGCTGTTTAACGCTAATATCGTGTTACGTAGTGATGTGTTCTCTGTGGATAGTTGTGTGTTTTCTGCGCGGAGTTGTGAATATTCTAATACGTTTGTGCCAAATTTGAGATCATCATCTTTTGTGACTAGAATCACAAATTTAACTTTTTAAAGTAATTTTATAATTGTGTATTTTTTTTTTCAATGAATGTTTTAATATGTTTCAAAATGTTCTGGAATTCCAGGAATAGTTTTAAGAAAAGTTAAAGCCGGACTGCAGCAATGTTCGTTTGTACTGCATTTCTTTTTAGAATAATTTACTATATATTTAATTGAAAAATAGGTAAATAAATACTAACTTCTATGACTAGGGCTCTTTTTCAGTTCATCTTGTAATTTTTTCTTAATAATATTAACATCTGGTTCGATTTTCGAATCTTGGTTTCGACCGCCGACCAGACCAGGCAAATGCGATAGCTGTGCAGAATGCAATTGAAGCAGTAATGTATGTAGTTCTTGTTCCAATATTTCACGTTTTGATTTCGAGTCGATAAGCTCGGCACGCATATGTATTAACTCGGCCTGTAAAAGAAAAAAAAAACATGCGAAAACATTTTTTTTATATATGTCAAGACATCCAGACTAAATTCTTGATATTGACCAGAAACACTTGAGTTGGACTTGAGATTTTTTCTTGGTGTGTGCGAATTTTAAAATAAACCACTTAGCAAAAATGCTCATTGATTTTTTCTCCCTATTCATTTTGTTCACTCTACATAATGCAGATTTTTTCACGGTTGGTGTAAAATGTTACACTGTATATGCATTTTGAACTTATGACTGAGAAAAATAGGATTATTCTCAGAAATTTATAATTAATCTTGTTTTAAAAATATATCTTAGATACGTTTTATTTATAACTTCACGAAGCAAATCAATTGATTTCTATATTTATATATACAGGGTTGCTTCATATATGTGTAAAACTGCGTTTTGTGTTGTAAATTTTTTCGGTTTTTATATTTTGAACAGTGGCTTAGCTTACTTTTAGCAAACAACTCGTGATGTTTGATTAAAAACTAAATTTTGATAGTTACTAGCGTAAATATAGGGGTATAGGGGAATTCTATAGTGAAGTATGTAGTACCATTACATATCAGGTTCATATTTTTTCCTTTCACAAATAGAGTAAAAAACGAAATAACTATCAAATACGCCTATCCTAACCGGCTGTACTGTATACACAATTTACTATAAGTACACATAAATATATACACTGCACACTAGTTGATATGAAGCAATCATTCGTCTCGTATCTGTTGAGTTCAAGTGTAAACAGTCAAACTCATGGTTCAATGTGAATCGGACAGTGTGAGCCTTCAAAAATGTTACTATATCTCATAATATTTTCGTTAATTATCCAAAGTTTTGCGAGTTTTACGCACGGTGCTCCGCCTTCACCACTGACCGAGCACACAACGAGGAGTTTTCGGAATGCATTGAATCAACAGGTAACTACTGAATACTGGACAGATAGTACATTTTTGATGTTACCAATTTAGGTAATGGTCATTGCTCGCACATGAGTTAGAGTGTTATCGCGATTTTCTACAAATTAATATCCATTTCTCTCTTTTGCAATCGTGTTTTTTTTTTAATGAAAACGTTATCGGTATTATTGATGTATGCTTTTAAAAATTTGTCTTTGATTCACTGACATGAATATATTACGTGGTTCAACATTAATTCCAATTTTTGTTCATACATATAATAATTAATTATTATTTGCAATGATTCATTATAGAATTTAATATGAATATTACTGACAATTAAATGAATATTTATTGAATAAGAAGTATTAATATAATACTTCTTCAAACATGTTAAAAGCTTTTTCGTTCGTCTTAAACTCAATTTATAATTCATCTTAGGGCTTTCAAAGTATTCTCCAATCAATCGAAGAACGACTACGTAATCTGGATCAAATCTACGCGATCCGTTACTCTAGATCCGATTTAAATAAAGATCAATATGCCCGAAGGCTAGATCTTTTAGAAACCAAATTAACACGGATAGAATCTCTGATGGAAGTACAGACAGAAAAATTAGCAGAAAATATGAGCAGTAAAAACTTCAAAGATGATATAACTAAAGACCAAATTTTCCGGAAAATCGATTCGATATACGAACGAATCAACCATAAATTAAGTTACATCGAAGGCAAAGCTGATATGGATACATTAAAACTACAAGTATGGGAGCAAAATTTGCTTAAATTTGCATGTATGATGATTTATAATTTTAGAGTAAAATCGAAGGAGCCTTGTCTAAAGTTGAACGGTTGGATCACTTTATAGGCGTACGTCAAGCTGATATTGAAGCAGAACTTGCGGATGGAGTAGAAATGATTGAAACTATTCGAAATAGTGTCAATTCAATAGAGAATAAAGTTATTAATATTACAGTAATTTTTTTAAATGTTCTCCTTGGTATAATAATTTTTTATAGAAGTTTCAGGAACAGATACCACTAAATGTCGAAAATGCAATTGTAAAGTTGGAAAAGAAATTGAACAACAGTTATAATCATTGTCAAAAAGATTCTCCGAATGTTGTTAATGTAAAAAAAATATCTGAATATGAAATGAAAATTAATAATTATGAAAATAAGGTAATATGTATATACAAAAATATATATTTATTCCGTAGACTGGCAGTACTAATACATATAACTGATTTGTGCTAATAGTGCGTTCATCTATTTAATAGCGAGTTTATTTCATGAATTTGATTACTGTATTTTTTTATTTATGCCAATTTAGATAACTAATATGTTTAATGACCTATGGAAAAAATCAATAAACATTGAAAACTCTATAGAGAAATCAATAGAAATAACAAATTTGACAAACAAAGAAATTTACAGCAAAATCAATAATATATTACTTAATAAACATTTACCCAATGAAAACCAAAATGACGGTATTACATTTCTTATTTATAAATTGATAAATAAATACTTAAACACAATTCTCCGATGTAGGGAATTTAGAAATTATTCTCGACTCATTTACAATAACAAACCAACGGAAATTTGTGGATTTGGGCCGAAAAATGGAAGAAAATTTCCAAAATGTAATGTTAGCACAGAATTTATTTTTGGAGAGCTGTCATAGGATACAACTAGATGAGGCACAATTGGAGAATAAAATTGGATTAGTTTTGGAGAAATTGCTGGATTCTTTCACTAACAAGTATAGTTTAAACAAACAGTTTCGACTAGTTATACAATAATCTTTTCAATATTATTTTATGCTGATTGAATTTCTTATAGAACTGCTAGTACATTTAAAGAAATACAAGCCATGAAAGACATGTTAAAATCACACAATACCAATGTGTATAGAAGTTTGAATCAAAACACAAACAATTTGATTAAATTATCTGAAAAAGGGTCCGAGGGCCGGAAAAAATTAGAGAAAACGCTATTAACAATGAAAACTGATATGGGCAATTCTTTGAATATAATTTACGATATGATTGCCTCAGAAAACGAAGGAGGCAATCAGAAATTAGAATTGGTAACCAATATTCTACAGGTACTTGAGTTTGTTTATGTTTTATGCATTCTTATACGTAGTATAGGAAGATGTTTTAGAAAAGCTTCAACAAAAGAATAATTATATATTTGTAAAATAAATTATTTTGAAATTCTTTAGATTATTTCAGTGGATTTCTGTGAATATGATTATTTCTTGGGCACAGAATGTTGCTAATTTCGTGTTATATATTTTCTGTATAAGTGCGTTTATAAAGTTATAAAATGTAAGGAAAAAAATGTTTTCTTTTGATGAAGTAGTTCAAGGTTAAACTTATTATATTCTTAATATAGTTTAATTGTCTAAAAAAATAGAAAATAATTTGAAAATTAATTGATTTTCAGGAATTGCAGGACCAAGTGAACGACCTTGACAACCGAATGACTGAGGACAATGCGACTTATAATTCAAAACAAATTCTACAAGATATTATGCTGGAAATGGAAATGTTGAACAATGCAACATTTACAAAGCGAGTTAATGGCAACTTGTTTGAAAACATGACTTCGTTGACTACAATAGAGAACATTATTGCGGAAATTTATCAAATTTTAACCACCATTGATAATAAACTAAATAATACTAGTATGGATCAATATAAGGGTGACAACAAGAATTCAACATTAGAAAATGTTAACGAATCGATCGAAGTCATTTTATTTCCTGACACGAAGTTCAATTTTGAGATTAATAAAGAAAATTATACTACCCCATTTTTTAACCGTTTTAACTATACATTAATCAAAAATGAAACAATACAACGTAATCATAGCTTCAAAGTAGAAAAAGGAAAAAATGGTGCACATGCATTAAGTGAAACACCTATTATGGGATTAAAGCTAAGTCAAGCTGGGATTAATGGATTACTTGTCCCTAGCAACAATGTTACTGATCTACCATTTACGGAACATTTTAATGCTTCTGTGAATCACACACAATCGCCAGACAGTTTTGAATATACTGATTTAAAATTTAACCCTAATGACAAATATTTAATAAAACGCAAAAATGTAACTGATTTACCATTACAGGAAAATGTTACTGGTCTACCATTTCCGGAGAATGTTAATGCTTCTGTAAATCACACACAATCGAAAAACAATTTTGAATACACGGATTATAAAAATACGTTCAAAAAAATGTTCTCCATAGATAGTAAAAATGTTACTGATCTACCATTGGTGAAACATTTTAATGCTTCGATGAAGCATACACAATCCCAAGACAGTTTTGAATACACTGATTTTAAAAATAACCCTAACGAAGATGGTTTCATTGAAGAGATTACCGATTTGCCAGATAAAGACGAATATTATGATTACGAAAATAATCCCGGATCTGGCTAAAATTTGTCTATGCTAATTAATCACCGCCTTATTAGAGCATTTGCAAAAAATACATAATTTTTAAAATGCTTTAATTAAAAATAAGCTACGCTTTTTAGGTTTACTTTATTTCAAGGTAAAAACTTTTAATATGTGGTTGATATATATTTATGTTTGTGATACATGCTTTATAATAAAACAAAATAACATTACACAATTTTATTAATATTCATAAGTAATAAATCAAAATGAAATTTATTAGCATTAAGTTTTGTTTTTAATGAAATAATTTTTAAAATTTTAATTTCTTATCTTAAACATACAAACAAAAAAAATATAATAAATAATAAAATAGTAACAAATAACTTACCTCGATTTTCGCACTATTTTGAAAAATGGTTTGTGCCTTGTGTGTAAGTTGAGCAAAGCAGGAGCTAAGTGTTGACATCTTTTGCCGAACATTGCATACGATATCTGGTTCTTCGGCATCGAGTTCACCTGAAACAAATAAAACATACATAAAAATTATTACTACGTACTAAAAAAATATTGTGTGGGACTGGCAATGTTTTTATTTCAATTACAAGGCAATGCGTAACAATCACAAAATGGAATTAAAACGTTAAGTGACCGGTAGGTAGTTTATAAATTATTGATAAAAATTTGAATTTTACATAAACGTTGGCATCAACTAATTGCATATGTGTCAAAACACATTAACGCTGCACTATGAAAGATGAGTGACTAACTAATTGAATTTCGGTGCACTTTAAATGTCACATTATATTTTAAATATCACACGGAAAGGCCACGTGAAATACGGAGAAGTATATTAATGTCATTATAAAAACACAATGAGTAATAGATGAAATTATCAAAGATAATCAGTAGTGTTTTAGTCGAAAATTAAGAGTATTGATAGTTTGATAAGTATTGAATATAATGCTTACCAATTGCTACATCTAAATCAACAAAAGCTTTGTCAAATTCTTTCTCCAAGATATCAAGCCACCTGAACCCAACACCAGCCATGTTTAATACTGGCCATTGCTGGTAGAGGGGATCATCGCGAACAACCATAAAACCAAATGCGCCGGCGTAAACGTAAATTGTTCGACCAGTTAATAAAGTTGTAGTGACCCGTTAATTAGAGGTTGAAATGAATCTTAATACACGGTTTAAAAATTGTTTTTAACCATTAATAAATTTATATTAAGGAAATTTCAATGTATACAAACATAATTACCCATTTTTTTTAATAATTTTTATCATAAACAACTGATACCAAATTTCAACTTTATAAAATCTTAAAAATACAAAAAAAGTCCTTATTTAGGGGTTGAAATTATAATGAATAATTCTACTTATTTTGTACATATACTAAATAATGTATAGATTATGCGCCGCAATATTAACTTTCCATTTTCTAAATTACAAAAAACTTCATTCAATAAATTTTAATTATTTTGTACATATATTGAGTAATATATAGAGTGAACTTTCTATTTTCTGATTTGTAATATTAACAAATGTAAAATCTTCGAATTTTGGTGTTACATTAAATATTAATGCCATCTCCAGGTAAGCCTGAAAATGGCTTGTTATCATGACTGCATATTAGGGCGTATGGCGGTAGTGAAGTCAAGTTGCTAAAACGCAATATAAAAATATTGATAACAGGTGACCCAAATTTTATTGTCACGTACAGTCTATTACAAAAATTATATTACGCTAAAATATATTTGATAATTGATTACATAACTAAATTAATATATGCGTATCTCAAATATGATTTTGTGGTGACCATTCTCTCGCATTGGAATTGGGTGACGATTGATCCGGTGTAGTATTGTCAAACACCTCAACTTTATCTAAATGTTCAACTTCATCGTGGTGATAAACATTTGGAGTCGTCCTCTCATTCACAACTTGAGGATAACTACTAATATCAGGATTTATCAGGGGAATATACTCAGGCGCTGAATAATGGGAATATGCGAGATCCGGGCCGTAATAATTCGAACTTGGATAGGTCAAGTTTGTTAAATTTGTCAGCGAGTTGTGCTGATAGATTTGATGTGTTGGCGATTGATCGGGGGTAGTTTGAGGGGATATTTGATGGGGAGGTGGAGGACTCGATGTTAAAGACCAACAATTAATCGTTGTATTTACTACGGTCGTTGGAGTTTGAGGCTGTACAGTAGACCAGCTGGACGTGTAACTTGGGGCACTTGAGGTTGTGTACAGCGAGGCTTGTATGTGTTCTGGTGGATTGTAAACTACAGAAATAAATTGGTGCATGTTAGTTTGATCGGTATTTTCACTGCTGTCAATTTAAAAACGCAACGTTTTCACAAATTGAGCAATAGAACTAGGTTTACCCAATTTACTTTTTTATAATTATTTATTATTTCGCATATATTATCGTTAATGGGTATGAATCAAGTTTTTGTTATGGCGAACAAAATATATATGCACATATTATCATTATTATAAATATCACTCATTTCCGTTACAACGTCAATACGCCTTTGAAAAATAAATTATAATGACATCATTGCCGTCAATGTTCATTGTATACCAGTGGCTCTAACCTACTGGTTAGTTATAGTGTTAGAGATGAATGTTTCAATATTTAAATTTATAATTATCAGAATAAAATGTTAAATATGGTGTAGTTGTTTTATGGGATAGCATAATGAGTAGACTGGGTCAATAAGATAGTTAAAAGTATTTTGGAACTATCGATATCTAGAGTGGTTTTCGTCCTACTTGAAGAATCAATTATTTACCGTGAGGTGGAGGTGAAACCGACGTAGATTTTGGTCGTTGCTGGACAACAGGGTATGGCGAAGCCCTGTTGCTTCGTAAATTTCCGCTAGAAGATGGAAACCTATCGCATGTGGAAATTGCAACCGAAGCTGCCACAGGTTGATAAATCGATTGGTGCGGTAAAAACCAAGTTCCATCTATTAAAAAACGATATTTTACGTCGGTTTTGATATCAAATAGGACATTTAAACATTATTAAACACTTCTGATAAAGTGCTTTCATAGACTGAATTCGGTTTTCAAAATGGAAAGATGCTAACAGCATTTTTACAAAACACATTAAAGTATATTTTTTAAAGGCAGTAGTTTTTAAGAGAAAAAAAAAACAAATGAGTATTTAGATATAAATGAGTGTTTTTACCATATAATGGTCTGTTATCTAAAGTGAAAATATGAATATTTAATAAATAATAAAGCGAACGAGAATAAAAAATGCATTATATATATATTTAACAGAAATTATAATTTCCTAACAAGATAGTTTAATCTGCAATTACATAGTTTGAGAAAACGTAATGTAGACATGTTATCATCTCGCTCCTCCGTTAAAAATCGTTCAACTTACACTGAGAATACTGCGCTTGCTGAGGCGAATACGATGATACATACTCCCGCTGATTATAGATACTATCAGGTCGTTCCTTGGCGTCCAAAAACGCTTTCGCGAACGGGTTGTACTTGATCTTAAGCGACGTGACTTCCTCGTTTTGATAAGCGGTGACGGCGATAAACTGCGTTTCCGGAAACGGATACGTCATCACTCTACGTTGTTCGGTGCCTACTTTTACGAGATGTACGCGCGGTTCGTACTTGTGCAACGAGTTCAACATTATTTGGCCATTGCCATTACTTTTGTTAGTAAGTTTCACTTTGGCAAATGAAATAGGCTCTTTCATCCAATGGGCACCGAAGTTCGGCGATTCGGGATGGATATAGATTGGATTCGATGGTGCTACTTCTGCTTTACCTCCAGGTACCCATTCACCGTTAACGTATTTCCAGCGATGAGGGTCAATTTGGACAAATTCTAATAGGACTGTATACATTGCGGTCGGATCTAGACCGCTTGCGGTTACTTTGACTACTGGGAACATTCGCCTTCAAAAAAATGATGTAATTTTAATCAAATTTATTATCGTTTATAATATAAAATTTTTCAATATTGAGCAAAAAATCGCAAATCTATAAAGTTGATGACAGTTTTAAAACAACATCTTATTGTGAAACATAAAAATTGTCTGCAATGTTTCATCTTAGTCATTCTGTTTACCGATGACGCGAATAACAATAATCGTCACGAACACAGAAAAAATATTATTTACGATTTATTTGCAATAATCTTTCAAGTTTAAACAATAAAAATAGACAAGATGACGAAGGTGTTTCGCCTCGACTAATCATATGAAAAACTTTGTTTAAATAATAATTTGTCTATTTATAAACGTATAAGTCATTGGTTTTATAAGATTCAATTCAGTATATTCTTGTAAAGAAAATTAAATCGATACAAAGAGCTCAGTAATAAATATTAGTTAGAGGTTGTGTTTTATATCCCTGTTTAGAAATTTAAAAAATCGGTACACCACACTGTCCAGTCTGCACCATGTATCTTTATAAACAAAATGGTTGCAGCTTTATTTTTCGCTTTCTGCAAGAAGTGATGCAAGAAAAACAAAGATTCCTTTGTAGAGAATTTATTATAATAAGCGTGGGACTACGTGTAATTCCAGGATTACGTGTATTTCAATACGATACGCAAGTTGCATTTTTCCACCTTTAGGCCATTTTAACAGTTGTAATTAACACAATGTTAGCAAGACAGTTAACAAGATTTGTTATTTACTTGTTAACTAACTGACAATAGCACCTTGATACAATAGGCTTTAAGTACGTAAACAAGGCACTGTTGTAATTAACAGCTTCATTTATTTAAGTCTATTTTAGATCAGTGTACCAGTACATAATTTTACTCATACAAAATGTTTTTGACATGAGTATAATTAGGTATATTATCCTTCTTGTCAATAATAAACAGCTTTATCAAATATGACAGTATTTCACATAATTAAACAGAGACTATAATTTATTTTAGTTAAATAAACATATAGAGTATGACAAATACTTCATATATTATAATTCACTCATATGGAAATTATATTAAACCAGCGAGTACTGTAATTGTTTTAAAATCACTAAATTACATTTTTGGATAATATGCATTGTATGTAGTTTATAGGTAAACATTTGATACTTTGGGAAGCATGTATTTAGTGTTTTGATTTTGAATCGGAATCTGTAGTAATTGGGCAGCTATTCCTAATAGCAATGTAAAGAGACCACAGGTATACAGTTCAAATAGTTCTCTGTAATTATTGCTGTTTCATTTGTAGCTAAGGCGCAATTTCACAAATGTGGAGTGTTCCAACAATGTCTATAATGAATGATTATCGAATGGAGGGCGGTGTTAGATAAATTACCTGCCGTTTTTCGTGACAATCATTTCGTTAGTGAAACACTGAAACCGACACCATAAGTCTCTGTCGTCCAGTGTCACTGACATGTCTCGCTCTGTCGGGTCACCCTTATTCTTTCCCGCTGAAATTTCTGATTCAACCGCCGACAGAATGTGCTGCTGTGCCATTGCTGAGCTGCTTGATGTGGATTCTCTCATCAAAGGGCTGTAATGTATTTATTGGGCGTTCATAATATTTTTTAAAGGCTCTTATAGAAGAAAATTATATGAACTGTTTATTAAATTGAAACTTTATTTTAAAGATTAAAAAATAGATGATTACACCAAATTCATACATTTGGTTTAGACAATTCTTTTTGAAAACTTCTAGACATTAATACACAATTCAAAACAATTTTGATTGTAATTAAATTATATCAAGAATTTAAAAAATTACTAATATAATGAAAGTGATTGGGTTAAAAGAGAAAAAGATTAAAAATTCCAACAATGCAAAAACAATCTGCGCGTTGTATATCACTTCTGTATTGATGATGAGGTTCTCATATTAACTACAGGCACAAAATTATGAAATTAAAATATGAATTTGTTGGACAATAAATGTAAAAATTTGCGAATATAAAATTATATAAACTTACCTTTATTAATAATAATAATCACACTTTACATTCATTCACAGTCACTTGCGATTTTTCGCACGGAACTAAAAACGGCCAAACAAATAAAATATTAGAAATTTGGGAGGCGTCAATCACATAAGTACTATTGTTTATTTGATAAACAGTATTTAGTATTTTGTAAATTAAACGTTTATTATATATTATTTGTCATTATTTCACACTAAACTGATAAGTACTTCTTGTATTTCACACGGATCTTAACATATTATCGAAACGTAACTAAATCTTTAAGACTACAAAATGGTAAATGTTAAACTCCGCCCCCAAACTCATCTCATTGGTTTAACCATACGGTAAGATGACTTACCTCTTTTAGTTTTGATAGTTTTCACGGCATATCTACCACAAATATAGGAAATAACTGAGAGACCATCAAAGTTTATTTCTGCATGTAAGTAGCATTTACATTGGTTGAGAAAAATGTTTGAACAAATACAAAATGAATTTATTTAAAAGGTGACAACTACCAGGTTTGCATAAATTAAATATAAAAACTTTAAAATTCTTTATTATAAATATTTTCTATATACTTCTCACGTTGGCCGCAAATTTCGGTTACCATTTTTTTTGTTTTACCTTTTATTTGTAGTGTAGGCCTTTTACCGACATTTTATAACACTAGACCACCCAAATTTATTTACATTGGAATTATTTTTCGAAAAATTCAGGTAAAATGTATTAGTGAATGATCTTTTTTTTGTTCGTTTATGTCGATATTTTTCGTCAACTGAAAACGTCATCATGTTAAATAAATATATTTTAAATAATCTATGCTAATTCAACGTTAAATAAAAGTAATTTATTTGTTACATATATTAAATGTAATTATTCATTTGTTTAATATAATTATTAAATTAAATATTGGGTGTATCCAAGTATAAAATAAATTAGAATTTTAATTAATTTATGATCATGATATGTATTAGTTATTTTTTAAATAAAATGTTTTATTAATAAATATAATTTTAAATTTAGTGCAAGAGTTTGTTGTTGCTTGAGATAATAAGCGATGAGAAAATATTAAACTTAAGGTCAAATCGAATATTTACAACTAGAATTTAATCATTTAAATAAATAATTACGTATAAATGTATTGATTCTAAGCCTACACAATTTACACAAGACCTGATTTCATTAAACAAAAAGAAATTTGTTTGTATTTAGAATTTGAACTTCATGTATTTACGATTTTTCAATAAGTTGGCAAACATGTATCGCATTTTAACTAAACATGAATACCATTTATATAATTCGTCAAGATTGCCCAATTTACTAAAGTAACGAGTCCGCAATACTAAACTATTTTTCTTGCTCAATAATTTTTCACAATTTATCTCAACATTTTTCTTAACGATAAAAATGAATAAAACATTCCATGCAATTTTGTATGCATACAAATCTCTCTAACTTAAATAATAATAGCAATAATTTCAATATATGAAAGCGTTGATATTCATCAAGCTTGTTCAATATTTGTAATAAGTGGCACGAAACCAAACATCTGAATGGAAAATAAAAAAATTGAATATCTCGCGGCCGCCATGTTGAAATGACAGGCATCACTAGTCAAGTCACAATTTTTATTTGTTTAAATGATTAGCACTTGTCTACGTCTAGCAGGCCATGCAATCGCTTCCATACATATACACATGGACTTTTGTTGATCATTTTCATTAAACTGAGTAAAACTTTTTCGGTTAGTCCGCAGCATGGTGAGAGGAACCGGTTATTATGGATTTTATATTTTTACAAAAACAAAAAAAAATCTTTCTAATGGTAAATAAATATTAGAGAATATACTTATGATCTAATACACACATAACTATATATAGTGGATACGTTTCCTAGAAACTAAAGTAGCAATTACTTGTCACTTATCTTTAGTTGAAAATGATTAAAAATCATTCTACAATTCTGCAGAACTTGCAAATAACACTACCTATATACATAAGTAGATTTTATTATCCTACTCTGTGAATGGTTACTAAAGATATGAATGATATAAACTTTTCGAAATTATCTTGTAATAAAATTGATGTTTTAATCTAGTGCCCAATCAAATGTCCTTAACAAAATTCTTCGACGTAATATCGGCAATAGTTCTTATATAATAAAACACGTTATATCACACGCGGTATATACCCTGTAACCTATAAAAACAGTTTTTATTTTGATCAAAGGTGCCGCCACAAATCGGACGGTAACTTTACCTATCCACAAGGGGTTATAAAGACATTAAAACAAGTGCTTCTGATATACCTTTAGTTATTCTTTTATTTTACAGCTGTTTGAATATTATACAGCACAGCAACCTATCATAAAAGTGTTCACTCAAACCAAAGACGACCGTATATCCACTTTCAAAATGTCTTCAATATTTCTCTCTTACTCAAGCTCATGGGATAATTAAATACATTTTAATACTTTTTGAAGTAACTGAAATAAACATCAGATTCTACCTTTATGATATAGGATAACATCAGATTAAAATTATTCAATTTTCCCTAGCAAATATGGAAATTGAATTATTTTAATCTGTTCTTATCTTCTATTCGACTACCAATCCTTAAAGATAACAACTAAGATTATATACGATATCTCATCAAAATCTATAATATTAACAAATTGAGATATCATAACTAAACATTGTGATACCAAACGAATTTTTTGTCTATTTCTATTTGTTCGACATTCAACACATATACATATTTAATAAAATTTATTTAAAAAAATACAAAACCTTAAAGATACATTAAATGCAACTCGAAGCCAGTCACATCAAAATACTTATGCAACACAAATAAATTACAGTAATGCTAAAATTATTAGATCGATCAGATCTGGATTCGCAGTATTCTTATTTACTAATCGTTGATTAACAACCACCCCACGTAAGACGTTGAACATGGTCAGTTTTTCGTTTTGAACTCTTGATGAATCCTAAAAACTCAAGTTCAGCTACAGCTCGCGTGAAACGGGCTCTGAATATTAAGTTAAAAAGAAAAATATACACCGCAGTCACATACATACACACACGCAGAAAGCCACACTTTAAGTTATTTGCTACATCAAGTTCTGCAATTCACCAAATAAACTTTGCAACACTCATAAACAAAATACGCAAAGTTTACCAAACGATTTCAGTACACATAAAACATAATTTTCTTGTTTCAAGAATTCTACTACATTTCTGCGCACAGAGGAAATTGATAATATGAATTAAATTCACGCAAAAGATTTTTAATTTTTGAACAAATAAATACTTATTTCAATTTATTTAATTTTTGTTTGAGTATTTAGAAAATATAACCCTCGTTTTCGTGATAGATTTTATAGAAATACCTAAATGATGTTGAATAGTTAATGTAGGCGTAAAAGGATACTGTAATTCTGGTTTAATATTCCGTTCTTCTTCATCTTCATCCGTCGGCTGGACCACAATAGCAAACGCTTGCAGCCAGTCGTACATGTTAATAAATTTACCACATTCTAAATGTAATTTATACACAATACTCAAATCGGGAAATGAGGATGAAATAGTTGATTCAGTTTGTAGTTTACAACAAGCGCACTAAGATAAAATAAAACTCATTATACATTAATATTTAAAATTTCAGTTACTAAAGTGAAAGCACCATTACGCCATTTGGTTAGATAGAATCAACTATTCATTTACTGGTGCTTTCCCATTATATAACTTGTAAATACCTTTAGATAATTGTGAGGATTATTTAGGGCTGTATGTATGGCAGCCCTGTGTGAACCAATGATATGATTTTTAACCGAATGTATATGATTAAAAAAGAAGATTTCATGGAATGGTTTTGTTACCGGTGATACTAAATATTTCTTAAAAAATTCTGATAATGTGCTTAAAAAATCAACACGGAATCGTTCATATTTATTTTGTGGTTTAGTAGATTTGGACATTTTTAATAGTTCCTAAAATCCATTAAAATTGCTCAAATTATTCCAATTATTATAATATTGTATTGAATTTCTAGTTAATACCTTTTTCAATTGTGCTCTATTCATATTAGTAGCTAAACTCCCCTGTGTACTTTGAGTTTCATCACTATCATAATTAGAATAATCATCAAAATCAAAAGTTTTAATCACACATAAAACTTCAGCTAAAGAATAATTTTTCTTATTTCCCAACGCATTGTCTAATATTGTAGTAATTGATGATATTTTCGCTTGCAAATCATCTTTAGACAAAAATGTTAACAGCTGCATACATTGGTCATATTCCGGGGTTTCAAAAACATTTTGCGATATAGAAATTGCATAAATTTCACGATACTAAAATTTAAATTAAATACAATAACAACATTTCCTTCACCTCAATTTTCAAGTTGTACCTGTTTTCCTAAAGGCGCATTCGGTAAATCAACAACTAAAATATGTAAACAATTTAACAAAATATGAAAACTATAAATATATTGATGAAATTCTAAAACGCAATGTTTCAATTCAATTTTAAAGAAGTTATCATCTTTTATTAGCTTAACCCTAAGTGAAAATTTGTGACTTTCTACAAATGTTCGAAACGACATTAATTGACGTACGCTTTCGAAATCTTCATGGTCGAATTGATTTAAAATCGAATCTATCATTTCTGGACTTGTACACAAGGCTGCGGCATTGCCGTGGCAATAATGTTCTAACATCGCAAACTAAAATATAATCAAATTAATTGTTTATAATCATAGTAACGACATATTTATTTGGATACCTTGAAATTTTGTATAAATCCTTTAACAGAAAAATCGTAAAACAAAAAAATATCCGTGAAGAGCGTGAACATTTTCCCACCCAAATGAAACGGGCAATTTTCACTTAATAAAACGTTATTTAAAATATTATTTAAATAATTAGTTGATGATTGAGATTTAAATACTTGGATATTTAATTTTGATGAAACGTGGTATGGTAGAGTTTTGTGTACGGCTGATAGGGATGTTGCCACCCCAAATATTACAATAATTGGTAAGACGTTTATATACGAACTAAAACGTTAAACATATATATAATGTTTGTATATTTTTAAGTTATGGAATTATACCCGCAAATCAATATGAAATCTTGTAAAAGGGATTCCGCAAAACTTTCAAACTCCGGCAAAATGACAATCAAACTTTTTTTTACAGATTCACGTGCTGCCAGATTTCCACTGGGACTTGGATATTTTTTATTATACCACCAAGTTAACAGAGAAAAAGTACAAAGTGATTTTCGGAACTTTTTTGTAGACATTTCTGTTTCACTATCAGAATCTGCCTAATTTTATTTAATTATTAAATACTTATAAGTACATTAGTGGAATGTAATATTGCATGAATTATTACACTGTTTCTCACCTCGTCTTCGTCATTGACAAACTTTGATACCATATTTTCAACAAATAATTTTAAACTAGAGCAATCTTTAGTGTGTAATATTACAACGTGAGGCGAAATGGACTTTTGTATTTTTTCGGATAACGTTATAAACTGGGCAGAATGGTCAGGCATGTTAATGCCCATTAAAAGTGCTGCCGCCGGTATTTCAGTGACTGTATTTTGGTAGCACGTTTTTATAAATTGTATAAGATTACTTAATATATTCGAAAACAATTCATTGTTTAAATACTATAATAAATTCTTATATCAAAATTATATTTGCAAATTTTCTTCAATAATATATTGTTTTAGAGAACATTCATTAACATAAATATTATAAACACGTTATAGTTTAATGCAAATTTTAAATGTATTATAATACATAGAATTAATTGCGTTTGCGTTAATGAGATGAGTTATTGGTTAATGACAAAAATCAATCGTTAATTAGAACTGTAAAACAATACTTTACGAATTATATACCTGAATTTTATTTTCCAAATCAACCCATAAATTCTTATATGATTGATACCATAATTGAGATGAATAAATATTAACATTTTCAGTGTTTACCAAAGATTTACGTTTTGATTTCATTTTCGTTGGAGATGATATAAACCCGTTTTTAAAAATGAAGACACCCTATATTCAAAATGATTATTAATTATTATTTATAACAAAATCAACGTAAGTTGTTTAATTTTTATAGTTGCGAATCTATGAAATCGGTATTTTTTAAAAATTGCATTTAACCAAATAGTTTTCACAGTTAAAAATAATAAACAATACGTAAATAAAATAAAATCGTTTTTTGAAATTATGTACCTATTTGTACAAAATATTTTTCAAAAGAAATTGACAAAAAAATCAATATATATATTTTAAATTAACAACCTGAGCCTAACTTCACATTAGTTATAAAAATGGTCGCCAAATTGCACAGTGTAGTTTCATTTTTGAAATAATATAAATTAAATATTAGTATAAAATAAAATAATAGGATAGTATTAAAAATACTTTTTTATATATAACAGGCATAATAAATAAAAACAGAAATAAAACAACCTATATTGTATTAGCGCGCTAACATATTAAGTAACTGTATTTTAAGGTTAAATTACTAAACCGCAAGATACTTTATATATATGGATATTACAAATTCTTACCTTTGACACAGAAGATGTAGTTGCCATATTTATTAATTCTAACTTATAAAATTAACAAATATATAAAAACTAACTGAAATAAATAAATAAATAAATAACGTTGACTGATAAACGGAAAACATGAAAATAATACTATCATGGAACTTCTAGGACTTCTAGAGATATCTATAAGGCAGATAATGTACTGGTAGTTTATAGTTGCCGCAGTACATATAGTCCTAGCGTTTCACCAAAGATGTCTCGCTATGTATTATATTCTACGGTGCGGTCGTGGATAGAATATAAAAAATAACAAATACAATTAATAATCAGAAATTATTTCTATTAGCTAAATATGCGTATCAATATTATTTTGGGCTACAATACAGTAACCAGTATTTGATGTAGGACACATTATAATAATTAACTTAGATTAATTTTATTAGTAAAGAAAATTTGTTTATTTTTGCGTGTGCTGGAATTAATTATTGAATGTAATTAGTTTTAAACCGTGTTAAATGAAATCCTTTAAGTACTACGGGAAATCTAAACCAATATAACCAATATGATTTATTTCTGTTTTCAAAGAAATGTTCTAAAACAATTTTAGAAATAGGCGAAATTTATAATTTATTTGTATGTAATTCGTGTAGTTTGAACATTAAATAAAATGATAGAAACATAGATATTTGTAGAGTGATTATAGTAGCGGTTTTGAGAAAAAGGAGGTTAATTCAAACTCGCTTTGAACGTCAATGAAACGAACTTTACATCAACATAGTGGGCAATCGGAAGTACATTCTATGACGTTTTAAATTGCACAAGAAATGCAACACACTGACATATATTTACTTTACTGGTCAACGACATGTATGAAAAAATATCTTCGAACAAACGATTCTTAGAAAACAATTCCATACGGTTTACTTATTTTAATAGATGGCTCCAAATTGCACATAACTTTTTTACTTATATACCATACCAATATACATATTGATATATGTAGATTGAAACCAATTGTCAAAAATATACTATATTATTTAGAATTATGTATGCATATGCGTAGGCGCAGATATATTTATAATTATATTACATTTAAATTAATTTATATTCGATATTCACAGTTACCTATATGTATTTCATATTGATAAAATATACGCAAATCTTATATTTATTACTGACTATTACTGTTATATTTTGCATTTTTATTTATGCATTGATCATAAATTCGAAACATAGGATGTTATAATAAAAAAATATATATATGCACAATACGTTGTTTATGTCCTTCTGGGTTTTTCCTGAGTAGACACCATAATATAAAAGCACAACTTGTTTGCTTAAAGAACTCAGTACGTTAGCAAAAACCAACATGAATGTTTTTGTGGCTGTATTATTTTGGCTTCATGTAACTTTGGCCAGTATCAGTGAAGAAAGTAAGTTTATTTTGTTTATTTATGAAATATATAAGGTACATGCGTATGGAGCGTTATTTCATATAGTAACTAAATTTGTAGAATGTGAAGAATGGTCAAAATTCAATCGAGAAAAACGAGAGACTAATGAATTTCTGTCGGCATTTTTAAATATTCCTCCTCCAGGAAAAGTACCAACTACCGTAGATGAGTTTCCTCATATGGTATGTATCTAAACATCATATAGCCTATAGATTTTATAAATAGACCATTTTTATAAATTGCGCATGAGTTATATCTCAAACAGAGACATAGTGAACTAAAGCGCATGCCCACACTCAATAGACAAAATCATAAGTTGAAAGTATCAGAACATTTATACTTCAAAAATACACCACAGATGTCCTGCTAGTTAATAAAAATATTTAATAGAGTATACTTATTTTTGATAGGTAAGATTGGGCTATGGTGACTACAACGATAATAATACAGTTTGGGCGTGTGCTGGCACTTTGATCAATAATGAATATGTATTGACTTCAGCGTCTTGTGAAACTCTAGAAGTATTGTAAGTGTTTTACTTAAATCACAAACCCAAAGTAAGCGTTTGTTTAAATATTATTAACATTTAATAGGCGTCTACATCATAGGAGACGTAGGAAGAGATATTTCATTCAAGAAGCATCAAATCAAAGCATCCCAGATATAAACGTCGACACTCGAGTCAATTGGGTGAAATTGGGTGTAAATGAAATAATACAAATTGAAAAAATTATAATACACCCCGAATTTAAATTACCATCTATTTATAACGACATTGCGTTACTTAAGCTTTCGAAAAAAGTTAATTTCACTGAATCTATACGTCCAGCGTGTTTGTACTCAAAATATGATGACTTAACAAATCAAACATTGATTGCCACTGGTTGGGGAGCCCGAAAATTTGGGTTATATTTTAGCAAAAAGCTTATGAAAACTGATTTAGAAATTTATACTGATGAAAAATGTACTGAAGAATATCAGCAGATTCGAAAGAATATTTTGGAAAATGGAGTAATTCAAACGCAATTTTGTGCGGGAGGAAAAGATGAAAGAAGAGATTTGTGCACTGTAATACATTTTAAATTATATTTTATAAATATAATTAATGTTTTTTTAAACATTTTCTTTTAGGGTGATGGAGGTGATCCCCTCCAAATGGTGAATAGGAAGTATCCAAATATGTTTGATATTGTAGGAGTTGTTTCTTTTGGGTATACTTGTAATTTATTAGATATTCCTGTTATGGCTACGAAAGTCACTGCATTCTTACCATGGATTGAAAAAATTGTTTGGGATATCTAATTATTGTATTTATATAAAATAAATACATTTATTGTGAATTAATTTCCAAATAAAAATTATTCGAAATGATATACCACTCCCTCCACCGTCTGTTGATTTGTATTTATCGGACAACAATACTAAGCAATGTGACAATATTGTTTAGTGTTTTGTTGTTGTTTATTTGTATGGCATATTATTAACGGTAATATCGGTTCGATTCAGACACTCATCCATACAGCATCCCATCATTGGCGGAGTGTAACCTTTGACAGGTCGTTGACAGTGAATTTTGTACCCACGCTTCGCATTTTCTATTCCTATCACATAATACTTATCTAACTATCTACATACATAGGTAAATATGCATAGATGCATCAGCAATGTTTTGTTTATTCGCGCGCGGACATCAACAAAGACATTATAATCGGTCATTCTTAAGCCGAACCTACCCGCAATATATAAAATTTAGAACTATAAGTTCCGCATTGTGTATACCAATAATCCTCAACAACAACAACTTTGTATTGTAGAATAAATTAAATCAAAGATATATCAAATGATATATAGCTTCTATATTAATGTGTCTATACTTTCCTAAATGTATTTATTAGCATTCTAAACGAATGCGATCAGATAAGTACTCGAATTTAAATTAATTGCAAATGAAGTAGACGTTATTCGAAGAACGATAAGCAGCGTTCTTGAAATCAAAAGTAATTTTCGGGTTTTGAGCGTTCGGTGTGAACGGACTGTGAGGGCCACGGTTATATTCAGTGGTCGTCATGAGGAAGTGCGTGAAGACACAGACACTGCTTCGTTGTCTGATGAAATATTTACCGAAGAGACTTGATAAATTGAGACATGGCCGTTCATTACATACAGAACCGGATTCATAAAATTCAAACTTGATTGTTTTAATTATTTCTTTATTGTTTTTAGTTATGGAAATCGCTTATTAGCTAGGAGTAATTTAGAAAAAAACTGTCAATTTGCACAAATGTATAGTTTTGGGCTGGATACGTCCTTGTATATTGTGCATGCTAGAGGAAAAGTAATTCTCTCATTAGCACGTATCGTGATGGCAGGCATGCGACCGAGCCGATTCATCCGTAGCGAACCATGGCCCATGAAAGTGAACATCATCCAAAACATACAGATACACCGTTAATGCCAACGGTGATACGTACATCGAACCCATTCAAGTAACACTGTCATTTTTACTTAATTTATATTTTTTAGTCAATATCTATACTCCTTCGGGCGTTAAGCCCAAAGGTACATTGATGTTTAAAAAATAAATAAATATTGCCACTATTTTAAATCTAATAGCAATAGCAATATCAAATAAAGATAGATTCTGTGAGCAACACATGTTGTATCTTCTAGTAATAATACTGTTTCAAATTATTATTTATTCTTGCGATAATAAAATAAGAGAATAAACAGATATAATTGATGATATTAGCTTTCGTATTTGTGTTGTTGACATAGTTATATTGAACATTGAGTAAAAGAAATGATTGTGATGCATGTCCTCTAGCTAGCAATTTAGGTTTTCTGTGATTATGTTTGCGATTTTACAGTGACGAGATGGTGCAATAAGTTGCAGTGGCAGGTGTGTGGTTGTGACCGTTTTAATTCGTCGTACAGGTGGCCATGGATAGCAGGATTTGCGAAGTGTACACGCTCGCACGAACAGACATTCATGCCAGGTTCAACAACCCACCCGAAAATAATCACACAAAATACTTGTGGTCTCGTTTTCACACACATACTTAAGCTATACATTCGCATACTGATTATTGTACGTGCCAATTTACATTTGATTGGGTTATTTCATTCGTAATAAGTGTTAAAGAAGATAAGTTATGTAGAAAAAAAAATTGATTTTGATTCTAGGAAATTTATAATTTTTAGAAGACAAAAAATTGGTAGAAGATAATTTTTATAAAAAAAAAATACACATGTAACACTAAATTATGATGCAATTCTAAACAAGTCTGTAATTCTATAAGGAATATCTGTAACAATTGTAAAGGACGTAACTAATAGTTTAAGTAGTTTTTGGAAAAAGTAACAAAAACAATAAAGTATAGTAAAACTTACTTAGAAAATTATTAAAATTATATAGTGTTTGAGAGCATGCCTAAAAAAAGAAAATAAGGTGATAGAATCCCAAAAATGATAGAATTCCAAAAATAGTCAGACTCGACTCAGGGAAGGTCAAAAGATGTATTTCCGTTAAATTCTCGAGTTCGAAAATGTTTATGATTACAATACTTCCTTATATACATATATATATATTCGTATAAGAAAGTAATATAACAAATTCGAATATGTTTTTTATTCTGTTTAATTTAAAACAGACGAATCCGTTGATGGGTGAACGACCGACCTCCAACAGCAAAAGAACAGTCACCTGATGGACGACCACGGCGAAGAAGAAGATGAAGAAGAAATCTGCACGTCCATCTCTGGAGCGAATGATTCATCGAATGACCGATCAAGTAAAGTTGTTGCAAACGTGCGAATAAGCTATCAATCGCAAATCGTTCACTTGTGAAGTGCGCGCGCGTGAATGATAACTAAAGGTTTTTGAACTGAAAAGCGATATTTACCGAAAATAAAAGTAGTTTACGGTTAGCTCATGAAAAATGTATGTATTTACAACGTGGAATCTGAACCGTGGATTTATTGTAGTATTATTTTTGTTCGTTACTTATTTCACGATCATTGCTCCCTTGGCTAATTAATGCTATGTTGAGAAAGTTGAGTGTTATATTAGATTTTTTACTTTCTTGGTTAAATTTTAATTCATTTTTCATATTTTTGTCAATGAACCCTACTGATTTTATTGTTATTAAAACGTAATAACGAATTCGATTTTTTTCAGTTTTACTACTTTATTAATAAACAGTTTTAAATCTCTTCTATATTTAGATACATCAATTAATCTTCTTTTAATATTCCTGTTTAGCGATCAAATATATTGAGAACAATAATTCAGATAACATCTCAAGTTAGAATAACCTTGAATACCAATAAGATAAACAAATAATCGATTATCCTACAAACTCATCGCTTGCTTACTTAGAAACAGAAAATACTCAAATTATGTTGCGACAGTGTTAAGGACGTCGAATTATTTTGCAACCATTTTTACTAAAGGAAACTTTAAAATACAATTAAATAAGCTATTACAAAACAATTAATTCAGCAACCAGAGTTATCTTTTATCAAAGTTTGCATAACATTATTAATTCATATCAAAAGTTGCAATTGAAATGGAAGTGCGTTTGATAATTTTAATCAATGGTGGCATGCCATTTACCATTACTTTGATATAGTTGGTATTTGTAAATTACAAGGTAAATCCGTAAACATAAATTAAACAATAATAGTAACAGCGAAAACTATCAATAAATTTCGTTTGTTTCGCACAGACGCAAAGAGAAAAGACGTAACTGAAACTGAACATTTCCTTTCTTAGGATAATGACAGCAGTTGCTTGTTGTGTTTACCTTTGGTAAATTGGCCATTAATTACACGCAACCACAAATCAAATATACCGTAGGTAGCACCACACGTTTATGGCTTGATGGAAATTGTAACATAGGAAATAAATACCATTGTGATTGACACTACTAAATGTTATTTACACACGTAGTATTGTAAGGAACTGAATCATCATCAACATTCTATATGGCACAAAGAAGAGCAAATTGTTACTGGCGCAGCTCATTACAGTGACTTCAAAAATAAAACCATAGATGGTAGCAGCACTGCCAATAGGATCATTATGCGTGCAAAAAAAAAAACGTGTATACTCGCTCATCGATATAACCCTTTATGAATTGTGCATATAAAAACATATTTTTCATATTCATGAAGTAATCCATGAATACCAGGATAGTGTAGATACACGCAAATTTATATATGTTTTACGCTCACGCACACAAACAAACAGCCAGATCTAACCTAGCGTTTTCATAACATTGAACCAGGTTTTAGAAGGTTACTCAAGTTCAATGCCTTACTTTCATATTATAATACTATCTGTGTGTGTTGGTGTGTGTTTCTGTATTTCCTGATGGCTGTAACACACTTGCACACTCACACAATCACTTATTGCGCGTATTCTGTACAATGCGCTTGCGCGTAAATACTTCGATTACTATTACGTCATAGTATGATCGAAAATGTATGCTGCGTGGGCCGATTTTTATTTATATTGTTTACGGTTTATGATAATTGAGTAGGATTCTATGTTGAAATTTGTGTCAATCTGTCAATAAAATATTTGCTAGTATCTATATAAAAGTATTTATTATATATACATATATATATAGAATGAGATATACACAATTTAAAATATTAATTCTGCTTGGAAGAGTTTAAAAATATTTAGAAGATTTGTTGTTGGTAATGCAAGCCTAAATTTGATGAAAATACTTTTTTATTTGAAAATAAAAATAAATCAAATATGAAACATTTCGGTATCAACTTTTTTGTTGTTGTTGTTTTAATAATGAATAGATGTCAAAAGTATAACAGCGGTTAGATTTCGCCTCGGTTCGGAACGTAAGTATGACAACCTCATCAACTGAGAACGAATACAACCATCAGTGGTTGAAGAAGAGAAAAGGCAGAATAATAATTCTCTCTCTATGCGTTTGTATGTATGTATGTATAAACAATTTCGCGCAAGTTAACATCGAAGGAGGCGAATGTTATAAGAGTTCGTTGAACTACGTGATCCGCGCCGGGTTCCATTTTCATCGCATCGTATAGGTAACTCTTCTTTTCTGTGTTGTTTGGTTTCCAGTTCGAGTCCAGGTAAGTGGTACGATGTACTGACATGACCCGTCTCACATCAATATACTTTACCAACTACTGTTGTTGATATTTGCAGTGCTTGCTGTTAGTTCTTTTAATATAGTAAGTATGATGCGACTACTCATCATATATATAACCTTATTTCACTGTTCGTCTGAAAGTTGCTCAATCGACAATGCCGGTTTCAATACCTGCATGTACTCCACATTTACCGCTTTTTAAAATGTATTTATCTAACCCTAACTACGCGGCTGTTCACTAGCTTTACTCACAGGGAATTGCATAAAACACTTTTTAATACTCTTAATTTTCACCAAAAAAAAACTATATTTCATAAAATATATAGGTATACCTTGTTCAGAAAATATTATTCCCACTGGGGGACAACTTGTACAAAAAATAGTTTTGATTCAAAACTATATAAATATTGATACATAGGTACATAATTTCTAATTCTCCCTATTTCTTTATATACCTATACCAATTTCATTTTCACTTTAAATCATACTTGTTATCAGTATTAAGAGTACTGATAACGCAGGAAGTTTGCTAAAGTAAAATGTGTTACTTCACTTTTCGGAGCGCGCGGTATTGGTGACGTCGACTGTTACGTCACAGTATACACACACCGTGATACATCGAGCTTCGAGTTCATATTATAAAAGAGAAAGAGAACGGTTGCTGTAGATGGAATATGCTGTATGTATGTATGTACACAGGTTCGCGAATAGAGATAGCTATATGTCGAGACGAGATCGCGCAATGTGTGACATTGACCGCGAGTAAACTCCAATGAGTGCGAGTAGATGTCTATCCTATATGTGTACATCTGTATGTGTTTTGGAATATATTTATATATCATTTTGTTTGAATGTGTATGCGAGTTTTCGATTTGGCAACTATAAATATATGGGTAATGGAAAAAATGGGCTTACATAATTTTTTTTTGGGATAAACCGCGGAACGGCGCAATATAATATTGTGCAGGTTGGGCTATTATATTTATTTGTCCACATAATAACTTTGTTTGTAATTTTATAATATAGACAATTTCAAATATGTAAAATATATTTCAAAAATCCTACCAGATTCCAACTGAAGTTTATGCTTATTTATGTATTTATTACCAATAACTAACAACCACATACCTACACAGAAATACCGCAATAACATGTAATTTGAAATTAGATAAATATATTTTCGCTTGACTTGAAACTCGTTCGTCTCGTCGACTTATACCAATATATTCTTTAATTATCTCCGAAACCGAACAAAACAGAAAATTATTATAATCTTGTTATAAAGCTAATCTAATCTAATACCAATTCGCTTAAGATTAGAATTTCGTATAAGATAATCACGTAGACCACCCCATAACCATAACCAATTATGAGAATGGCCACAGTTGCAAATAACACCCCCAATAAATGCGAAATATTTTGCTGAGGATTGACTTTTGGGAATGCCCACCAATAGAGCACCACAAAACTGTAATGGGCAATAAAAACATATTTCTAGGATGTCTGCATTGAAGATTCTTCAAGGACAATAACTGTAAATGGTGGTTGAAACATTACCACAGATTTATTGCGGGGGTAACCATAAATTTAACCACAATTGCACCCAGTGCATTTGCCAAATATTTTGACAGTTTCGCAGAATATTATTAGAAGAAAATTGCGTTTTTGAAAACGAATTAAAGTGTGAAATAATTGTTGTAGTCTAGCCTTCTGTATTTTTACAGTTTCTAAAAGCATTTGGTATTTAGTTATTTCAATTTTCATATTGTTTAATTTAAATGTAATAGTGTAAAATCTTACGAGCTTTGGAACAGAATCTAAATATTATAAGACTACTCCAATGGTAGATTCAGAGTGATGAAATATAAATATATATAAGATTTAATAAAACTTATTACACCTATCAAATTTGATTACAATTCTAAAATAAAGAAGATGGAAATCATACCTACTATAATATTTTTATAACTATAATATAGCTTTATAATCATAAGAAAATCTTGGAAACTATTAGACCTTTGTATCTATTTTCTGATAAGAAATTTATAGATACGTCTATATTCCAGAAGTCACATTTATTATGCTTTATGTCCATTATAATAAATCCTAAAACTCGTAAGGGTCTATCAACTATTTACATCAGATTATCAGCCATTTCATAAATATCACCATAGTAAGCTCTAGTCTAAGGACTTTAATGTAAATAATTACAGTTCTACTCCTTAAAAAGTGTAATCCGCCATCTTGGATCAAGTTTACATATTCAGGAATGCAACTAATTTACGCAAATACATATTTTAATACAAGTACGTATCACAGATTGTTGTAAGCGGTTTGTTCTTTGAATTCCGCTTATCGAGGACGGTGTATCATTTTAGTAACCACTAGGCCAAAGCGGTCAATGACCATCCTTCGTTCTTCAGTGGTCTAATCTGGGACATACGTACTCTAACTTCATTTCTTTTCAACTTAGAGTTGAATTAATCAAATAACGTGCGTCTAGATTCGGTTATAGTATCTTTATTCTGCCAAGGTAAAATTTAGAATACCTGATCTACAGTTGAACAATGCAATTGAGGTTGGGTTGGTTGGTAGGTTGCAGTGAGTGTTTGGGTGGGCGAGTGTAGTTTAACGGTAGAATGTATTATATTTTGTGTAGGTGATTAAAGTAAAAACACTAGAGTTTTCTTCCCTCTGGTTTGAGTTGTTGTTTGTTATGGGACGTATAATGTAGGAGGTTGTTACTATTTTTGGACTCAAGGCCACGAATATCGTCGTATTTTTAAATATATGTATTAGTAGGGTAAAATAACACTTTAACAATTTATTTCATAAGGAGCGAAAATCTCGACTTGTGTTGTGCTAAAGGAGGACATTTCATAAAACCCCAAGTCCACTTATGTTAAGGGAATTTCATGTTGTTTTGTGTGTAACTAAAATAGATCATTCTCTGAAATTCTAAAAAACCTCAACGTATAGCGGATATATATATTATTGAATAAATAATGCGAACATAGATCACAATGGCAATCAAAGCATGATATAGACCCGTATGGTGACAAGTGAGTGATTTTACAAATCCATGCATGCCCCGATGCATGCAGCAATCATATTCCTATTCAGTCCGCGACAACATATAAACTGCAACAAGGTTAAAACAACTGTCAATACTAACTCAAAAATACCGCAATTTGAACGCGCGTATAGTACGTACAGACAGTTAACACCACCACAGAACTATACAGACAGATAGCAGTGCTCGTAAATCTTTGCAATGCCAATTCTGTGTACAGTTATTTTTAAAACGGGCCTACAAACAATTTCATGCACTGTCAACGGACGTGTGTGTTATTCTGCTAAGTGCGGTACCGCTATAGCTAGAGAGACAAACGCATCACAGTTACCACAATTTTCGTCTTTTACTTTCGTTACTTGCTGTACTTGCAAGCAGGAGGAATAACAGTTAACGCACCACGACCACACGTTCATAATCTTGGCCGTTTGATCATTTCTCAGTCTTTCGACTCAATCATTACACTTTTCCTGTAACTGTTCATAAACCGTGAGGTGTGCGTGAGGCTCGTCAATAATCTCGCGCGCCGTCAAAAAACAACAACGAACTAAACGAAATAATAATGATTTTAATGGTTGATAGCTCATATATCAAGATATATCTCTTTGTTCTCAGCATTTCTTTACAGTTTATCTGTATGTATAGATTCTACTCAACATTTATGTACAATTCTAATCGTGGCATATATATTTGCAATATTTTGTTTGAGATTTACAAATTATATGAAACATAACAAATTTGAGTTCTTAAGAGGATTCTTATATCCAAATATAAAATTAATATTTGAGATTTAAAAATGTTAAATGCGGAATTTGTACTTAGGTACTCAAATTACTCAAAGTACAATATAAAAATTTAAATATATTGTACACTCCCATATTGTTTAAAGGTTTACAAAGTAGTTAGTATTATTTAAATGAGAGACAAATTCAAATTATAAAACTGAAACCTGTCCGGCGTATGCAAATATTTATATTTATTACCTACCTATTTCATCTTGGACAAAAAAGAATTTCAAAAAATGTGTGACCCAACTTAAACTATGCATAACTAATAACAAGGGTTATGCTTGGAGTTAAAATATACAGCTAATGCATATTTACGATTGAAATAACCAATTTTCGTAATTATTCTTTGTGTATATATACATATATGTACAGTTTCACTAACACATAAAGTTCAATTAGATTTTTTGTGTCAAAGGTGAAGACCATATGTTACATGATCAGAAAAATCGAACGGTAAAAGAGTCGTCATTATTTTCAGTTATTCTTTGTTCAAAGATGAGGCCTGCGGTAATAATAAGATCATCTAAGCAGAGAGGGTCATCGACCAAAATGTAGACTACATTTTTAAACTCCGTTATTCGGTATTTTCTAGACGCTCAGCGAAATCATGTTCTTGTTCGATGTGTGGCAACAAAGGGGTGGTCCACTTTTTCAGTTTTCGTTTGCTAGAGTGTAAGTTCTTAACGGGACATTTTTAGTTGAAAAGAAAATGGGTTCCTTTTCAATTTGAAAGAATCGACATTTGTTGATTGAACAATAGATATGTGATATTTGAGATCTTTTGTTAAGATTTTGTACATTTAAATGAAATTGAATATGGATTAGGTAAAAAACACAAAACATTTTGTGATTTGTAATACAGTGATATTACTGTTATTAGGTACTAATAATCGTCGTATGTTAATATAATAAATAACATTTAAAATAGATCTTATCTTGTGACGTATACAGTATCAATATAACGTATATTATTTAAATAATCAACACTTTTAATACCTAAATAAAAATATTTAAAGAAATAGATCATATATGTTTTGCAATTTGCGGTTGATTTCAGATACACCGGTTTTCAGTAATATTCGATTTAACCTGAAACCAATCTACTTAAAACGGTTTGAGCTATTTTAACGCGTGTAAATGCAATCGCAATAACAACTATAACCGTAAAAACAATGTCTAATTTAGCATCAGTGTAAAGAAAGAATCTTAGTGGGACACTAACATAACTACAAGTTCAAAGACCTTTCTCTAAAAAGTTAATTTTTTAGTCCGACTGCAATCATCTCCTAATAATAAAAGTTATGCAAAAAATATTTCCGTATTAGCATTGAATTGATTAAAAATTATGCAAAAAAAAATTATATTGACGGTTTGGAATATTAGGTACCGTAAACATATAAATATAGAAGGTTATTAATAATCAATGTTTTTGTACCAATAAGCATCGATACAGTTACGATACTGTTAAATCACTTCAAGGTAAGATATAATAAAAAGGTTACCGGAAGAGTGGTGTTATAAAGACCGAAAATACTTGCTTTACCAGATGCTACAACTAACCCTTTCGTCGATAATAAAACTAATAAAAATATAGGTAAAAGAAACATTAAGTGCATCCATATTTATAAAAAAGGGTCAGTAGGATCTGACCCATTTTTTCTGGGTCCGATTTACGGTACTTTTCCGTAGGGTGTCTATTTACAGTTAAGGACCATGTCGTCAGATGGCTATCGACGGAATGAACATGGGGTTCTATTAATGAAATTCATAAAAAAGAATTAGTTATGGGGGTCTATAAGGAAGAAGATGAACAAAAAAAAATTGTACAGTTAAGTATTTCTAGAAGATTGTATTATTTAACTAGGGTAAATATAGGGTTTATTTATTTTAATTGTATTCTTTATTTCAAAGTTGGCTTTTGTTGATTTGATTTGTGTATTCCCCACGCATTGATGTCTAAGCACCTGTCCGCTTGGAATCTCCAATTTGTTTTTCGTATTCTATGAAATATTGTTTAGTAGTTTAAAAAATTAAAACATTAAAAACTTCTATGACTTTTAATACGTGACAGTTAAATTGGATAAACGGAAATTTAATATTGTTATAAAAAAAAACTGCAAGTTAATTAAAACAAAACTTATTTTTGCGGTTTATCTGTCAGAAGATATAAAATCTTAATTCACTTAATGGAAATAATAAATATTATTCACCAGTTTAATGAAGTACTTAATAAACATTAAAATGTAATAATAATTGAGAAATTTTACATTTTATCTAAAATTCAATGTAGTCACACATTTACTTGCGAACCAAGTGTAGGTTATTTAAATTAATTACGGTTAATTTAAACGGCTACATCTGCTGGTCGGTGCAAGAAAGTACTTGTTATCTGTAAACCGGAAATGGTGTATGTACTATTAGCACCTGCGTATTGCAAATCATCCTTTTCAACATCAGAATATATAACATTCATTTTCAACCGGGCTGTATTTTGTGGCAGTAGTCAAAATTGAATATCTGCATAAATTTGCAGGCTGCAATATGGTCGACAGGTTGACCAAAAATTACAGGAAGAAAGACCTAGTGATTTTTTGTGATTTGGTATTATCATAACAAAAGACTCCCGTTATTTTCATTGTAGAGAAAGGGACAGATTTGATGGTTTCAACAACTATTGGGTGGTTAATTTGAAATATCCGTTATACTCTATGTTTAAATCAAATTTTAAAATAGTACTTCGTCATCTGTTACCCTTAAGCACTAAGTTAATTTGGGATAAGTGTTTACAAAAAAGACATATGTAGGCTTAATGCTGAAGAAATTAATTCAGGCTACATAGAACAGTAACTCCAACCACAGATGATACAATTCTTAATTCTGTTTTGTTGCTTGATTGTTTTACATGCATATTCGCGATTATATCTAGAGAAGCGCGGGGATTTACTGTAATTTATAATTAACAAAGACTTTATAGTTTCACATTTTCGGAGAATCTTACGATTCCGTTTCCCGAACAACGGAAAACACAACAAATCGCATGATGAGAGGTTGTTGTCTAGTTTTAGAATCTGACCGTGAATGAAAGTTGTAGCGGAACACTGACTTATGCAATGTATTACTGTTATACCGTGGAGTTCATAGCCCTTTCTCTGAGTCCATCGCGGTTCTACTCGCGAGGATTGCCATCCAATGTTCTTTGTCGCACTCGCGGAATCCGCAATATGGCTACGAATGTGGACCAATGTACGGTAGTGACCTCGAGAAATGAGTGTACGCGATTCTCTACTCTTCTATAAGTGAATCAAAATCGAGAGGACACTGCGGAAAATATATATCTAGAGATAGCCAAGATTAAGGATTGCGGTTGGATCCATCTACAAGAGTTTTAAGTGCCCAACCACTACAGCTTTCTATTTGTTTCATTAGTTTAACCCCAAACTTAGACAAATATTTCAAGAAGACATCATTTTCCTGGATTTTATTTTATATATGCAGAATGTTTTAGGTATCATTCGCGTTATTACTAATGCATGGATATTATTTTTGTGTGAATTCCCTTATATTTTTTTGGGATATCTTTTAGAATATCTGGAATTTTTATATCATCTTAAGAAATATGATTGTAATACTTTGTAATATAAGGTAATTTTTGAACAATCTTGTAATACTTTAGACAATAGTAATATTTAGAAATGGGAGTTTTGAAGTATTCGGGCATTTTATTGAAGGCGTGACCTTCCTGCTTAAAACTTAAAAATCGTTTTAAAAATGTACCGCCCGAGCAGGGACTTGAACCCTGGACCCTTGGATTAAAAGTCCAATGCTCTACCGACTGAGCTACCCGGGCTCTTAAAATAAGTCAAGGTGATACTTTTTTATAAATATGCAGAAATAATAGTCTAATTATTATATTATTTACTGATATTCTTTGGAATATTTACTTCCAAGAATTATATATCCAGGGGGCATTTTTAGCAGTAACAGCAGACAGTATTCAATGTAAGCACGTGTCTTAAAACGTGTTTAATAATAACAATTATCTATCGTTATTAATAAATACCGTAACATTTATTTTACTTTTCCAATCAGTCACTTACAACAATAACCCTGAGTGTTGAAATATATCCAATAATTATATTTGAAATGCATATTTTTAGAAATTTACTAAATATCTGATTTTTGAAGAAATTAAATTACTCTCGAAAAAATTGAAGATGATTTTAATTTAGTTCTATTTAAAGTATTTATAAAACAAATAAGAAGCGAAGTATTCAATATTTGATGTAGGTAATACAAAAGCTAGTTAAGTTTTGGCGATGAACATGCACATCGGTAATAGAAGATTTCATAGACAAAAATAGAAGTCTAGATTTGAATCCAAAGATTCATCTTGTCGATTTTCTAATATACCGTCTCATCAGTAGCCTTTTATAATGGTGGACAGCAGCTGGTTCGCGCGCGCAAACATAACCTCAAATAAAGTGTGAACACACACACACAAATGCCTAACTAGCGATTCATATATACGCGAACAGGCCAGGATCAAGGTCTTGAACAACACAGAGCGAACGCCGTGCATGGCGGTCTCAGGTAGTGTAGGTAAGTGGACCAATGTCCGCTCCTGACCTCGCCGACGACGGCGTGCGTTAAGCGAAGACTCGCGACTCGGTTTTCTGCACAAATTCACACATACACGAACAATTGTATGCGTGTATTTGAAATGCGTTTCCTTGTTGTTGCTGGTTGCGTTCACATTGTTTATGTTGTCGCTGGGGAGTAGTTATTGAAAACAAGTGCAACTCCTTTTTGTTTCATCCGCACTTGTCCACAGAAAACAAGTGGTAGAAGTTTATTTATACTTAGAGCATTTGGTTTGTTTTGTATCGATGTCTCTCGGCCACACTGAATTCAACTATTATAGTTTTATCTGTATATTTATGTTATCAGTTAAAACTGTTATAAATATATAAACTGATTTTATTTTATTATTTCGAATTGGATCTTAAATAGGCGGCAGATAGGGAAATATATTTCAACAATAAATATTCGAAAAAAAAAAACTATATACCAACGGCGACGGATCATAAGTCTCAAGATCGTGAGATAATTTTGTCATCTG
The DNA here is from genome assembly GCA_018344505.1 of Nebria ingens riversi. NCBI lineage: Eukaryota > Metazoa > Arthropoda > Insecta > Coleoptera > Carabidae > Nebria > Nebria ingens. The sequence continues at coordinate 101,615 of JADQWA010000269.1, read as the reverse complement.
GTACCGGAAAATGACTTCAGCATTTTAAAATTAATTGCACGGAAGCGATACGTGAGAAATTCTGAAATATTGAATTTCAATATGATCTAATTTGTCCAGATTATAATTAAATACAAATAAATGTCCATCATTGGAACAAAAGAAGTTTAAGATCGCGTAATAATTAAACATACTAGAAAATTTATCACTATAATTTTCTCAGAAACAGCATAAAGAACAAAAGTATGTTTTTTAGCAATTTAAAGATATTTAGACTTTCTTATACGAAGTAATAAGTAAGTATTGTAATCATGAAAAAACATCGATCATTTTTTATAGTTTCTGCAATATCTCAGAAACGGTTGCCTAGCATAACATTTACATTTACTTGAAAACATTTTTCTAAAAGTGTATCAGTTACAACAAAATTCTTAAATATCTTATTTATGTTAGCATAATTTCGTAGGTATGGGGAATTATATTTAATAAATGGTATCAACTATTCCTGTCAATTGTTTAACAAACAAACAAAATATATTCAACTACAAGTACTTGTTGTTTATATACACATTGCATTGCTACATAACCAAAAACATGACGTTATCAATGAATAGGTTAAAAATGCACTTACATTTTACAATTCACGCCATCCTGTTCATCAATTGATAGCACAAACACTTAAAAACGTTACTTTTCACATATTTGCGAGTTTTTTTTCGGGTAATCACATAACTTTCATTGCACAAACACGAACAACACATGACATGATAAGCTATTTTTTGACAACTGCCACTGGCCACAAGGGTCGTGCGCAAACGCGGTAGTGTGTTTTGAATTCTCTAAAATAATATAGAGATCTAGATCTTTATTTGTTTCTGTGGATTGTTGATGTGTGTCTGTGTGTGTTTAGTGTGTGTACAGCCTAAACTGTTGAAGGTAAAATGATGAGACAATAAACTTTAGTTATCCCAACTTAACTAATTGCCAGTTCATTCCAATCTATAAACTGAGCAATGATATTGTGCATAAATCATTTTAACAGCAGGACTCGGAATATATAATAATAGATTTTGCGGAAAAAAAGCCCGAACAGGAAATGACAAACTCAACCAAGTAGGAAATGCAAAATAGTGTATAACATGTTTTAGTTGTTTGATAGTAGAGGTCATTAACAACTTGCAAATGAACGGATATTTCAATTTAAATATATTCTATTTAGTGCCATTTCATTTATGTTTCCCAAACAAAAATCAAAGTAGTTTTTTTCCATTGTCACTAAAAGTTTTCAAGAACGAAATTCTAATTTTTAAACTACCTCAAATAAAACATTGAGTCTCCCTAAAAAAATTTACATTTAAAAACTGAAAAATCACCATTGTTTGAAAAGTCAAATAAAAATAAAACGATAAACCGATTATGGCCCTCGTTATTACTACGGTAAGGTCGGCCAGGTTATAATTTTCTTTTTCTGCGAATTTGCGAAAGAACTTTTAAGGGTACCTATAATATATTGAAAGTGCAATTTTCAAGGTTGGGTACCGGACATACCTTTGTCCTTAATGCCACGGCGGCAATTTGCAAAAAAGTTGTAAATAAATGGTCAAGACTACGCCTGTTGCAGTTTTCGGTCATAAAATGATTCACACTGTGATTCGGTTATAGCGAAAGGATTCGCAAAAAGGGTTCATGTTTATTGTATGTAATATTGCCCAATAATAAATTTTATTCCGTTGTAAATCAACTTTAGTTTGAAGGTTAGGGGTGCAGTTTCGACGTAGTTGTATATGTATATAAATTAAGTATGTTAATTAAAAGTCAATCAAATGATAGGTTTTAATTGCGATATAAATGCACTGATAATGTAATTTATTTTAAGATAAATTAAATTGACTTTATAGAAATATAATAAACAATTCTAAACTAGTAGTTGTTTTATTCATGTTACTCCATCAAGGATCAGAGTATTTCTAATTTAATTAAACGTTACTTATTTGGAAGGAAAATTACCGTTTTCGGTAACCATTTGTGTTTGGTAAGTTTCTGTTAGTTAAAAAACACTTCTTGACAATTAGGTGTGACCATATTTAGATAATATCTACGTTAAATAGTTTTTTGCAATTTTTCGCGTACTAGCATAAATCTTACGTCACTACAAACTAATTCAATTGTTAAATTTATGATACTCATAGGTCAACCACTTTTCAATGGTACACCTTGGACATGTATTCGTTACGGTTCTATAAGAATTTGCAAAGCGCTAAAAATTCTCTGGAACTTAAACGAAAATACACCTTATTGTAAGATAAGTTTGTGTTGATCTACCTGGTTGGTTTGAGATTTACCATGACCAAATAAGTTTTAGTGCTGTAAAATAATTCGCAAATACACACTACATAGATTTTGAGGGTCATGCTTAATAGTTTTATGTTGGGGCATTGGACGACCATCAATGCCACATTTTGGACCTTTTTTAATATTTTGCAAGGTTTTTAATAGAATGTTTCTGGCAGAAATAGACGGATTTTTTTATGATCACAAAATTATGCTATTTATAACTCATAAACCAATTTGAGGCTTATAATACATTTATTCTATGTTTAGTATTATGGAATGAATATCTATTTATTAATTTCCAGTTTTTCTTATAGGTATTAAAAATATTTTTGTAATTTTAGTTTATTAAACTTATATTCATTTTCATAAATTTTATACATTTGACAAATTTGTTAATTTTTATTATGAATATCCTGATATTTATTGCTTTATAAATTATTTTTTGAGGAGTGAGCTCCCAAAAAAAAAACGATAATACCGTTCGCTTCGAAACCCCCACACGCAGAAAGCATTAAAAAGAGATTACAGTACAAGCCACCATATGCTAACTGATTCATTTATCTTATGTCTGTTCGTACCTACGTACATACATGGACACAAACAATCAAATAAAAAATAAAAACACGTATACAAATAATATAAGAAGAAAAATGCGATTAAAATTTGCGAAACTTGTTCGGGTGATTTTTAACTTTACTTTTTAATTACCTATAAAAAACTTAAGGTACCAAAAGTTGATTACGTTTTTATTTGTTTAAAGTCTGTATACCTACATGATGAATAATTAGATGCCCTTACTCTAGTCTTCATAGAATATAAATTCCTGTCTGTCTCTCTGTGTTTTGAATCATCATGGACTCATTGTAATATAAATACATACATACATAACATAATGCGTATTCCCATCATATGGGGTGGCAGAAAACCCTTCACATTCATATCAGAATAACTTATCTGTTATTTCGAATAGATATTCAGTATTATAAAATGACGCCATCCCAAAGTTGCTGTTTAATAAAATTATCTTTAAAGATAAAATTGTAAAGATGAAATCCAAAGTCCAGATTTTTATCTGTTCTTATTAGGTTGTTGAATCTAAAAGTCGTTATCATTAGTTTGGTTTGAATTTCACTTCTAAATAACCTTATCACAAACTTCAATTGCTTAGAATTCCTAAATCGTTGCGTGTGACTTGAACACTCGGATGAGCAAGTTGAAAACAAACTAATGAACATCTTGAATAGAAGGTAAAAGTAAGTAGACAAACAAATGCTAGTTTAGGGTAAAATTGAGTGATCTATTTGTACCTAATGATTAGTTGTGAAATGGAATGCATACAATTAGCATATAGTCTGCAGTATACATACAGTACCATCAGTGTACAGAGGCAACAGCCATGATGTGTAATTTCTACAACTCGTTTTCAAGTGCACCTTCTTCTTCAACAACGGGTATGAAGAGTTCGATGACCGATGTCTCGATGTAGGTAACACAAGTTGTGACGTCACTATCGTCACCTCCTATGTTCCAGTGGTCTAGTTACGACAACCAACATTCTAGTTGCTTCAAACGCACACACACACACACACATACACACACACACACACACACAACCGTGTACACATATTAATATTGTGTGTAGATAGTTAAACACATATACAAATGCAAAACAGAAGTTGTATTGCTAAATGTTCAACGCACACACATGCACATTGGAGAGGTGAGTGAACTTTTGTGGCCATCACACACATAAAATCCGTGGAAGGCAACTATACGTAGAGCAGAGAAATTTCGCAGGATGAAATCAAAGTTTAACGTTAAAGGTGTCACTCAACGTCTCGACTCTCGACCATTGAAGAAATCATAAGAAATTCTTTATTTATCATACAAGCTTCACAATATGTTAGAAATATTTCAATTGGGTTGCAATTCCTTACCTGACTACCCATTGTATTTATTGTTTTCCGAAATATATATATATATTTCATTAATGTTTTTACCATAAAGGTTTTTATTAAACATCTATACAATCACCTAACTGTACCTGTATTCAAACCACTGAGGGTGATTTGCCCTTTTCGATACAGGAAACTCAGGTTCCATCTCCAAAACGGGACTCTTCCGCCTGCACCTGAATCATTATTGATCAGTGATCTAAGGTTCTAAAAGCTAGCTCATGTTTAGGGAAGTCTACTGTAATCTATTGTAATATACATTTCCGCTATAAAATCCGTACAGATTGACATGCGTCGATACTAAAGTATTCAAATAAAACATATTGAGAAGATAGATATCTAGTTTTTTTCTTTTTCAGATTCTATGTTAACAGTTTCGTTTAGAAATTAATTTTGGTTTTTATTTAGCGCTTTCGATCAACAATCAAGATTTAACTTGTTTTTATTTAATTGTTATTTATTGGTTGTTGTTAATAGGGACTTTATTTTTAATGGTAATCTTTAAGTTTGCAAACTAGTTTATAGATAGATTTTTTAATTTTTAGAAGCCGGTTTGAGATTACTATAAATATTTTACATTAATAAAAAATTTAAGATTCTTAAAATTGATGTTATAAAAATATGTTATAAAAATATAAATAAATCAATAATATAAGAAACACCTGATTAAAAAAATGTAGACACCCTTGAAAATATCCTAAACATAATTAACCTTGGTGTCATACTCGAATTAATACATCCAGGAAACATTAAAATGTTAAATTGAGGGTGCAACACCCGAATAAAAAATTCTGCTCCATAGAAAGCCGACTAAAAAAGAAAATCCTTGACAATTCACACTTCCGGTGTGACGGCCTAGACCTTCAGACCAATGACGTATGCCGCGATCAAGTATATAGCAAAACTTGTGCGATGCAACAATCTATGTGAAACTTCGGTCGTCGACCCAGCGCGCGTAATGTGTTACGCTAACTTTTGCGCACAACACTGCAACCTACGGCTAGTCATTCTGCCAATGCGGACGAGGAAGTACGTCAAGGAAACGTGTGTCGGTTCGCAGGGGCCGTCCACGTCAGTAGGTGTAAAAATGCCGCGAAATTGAGGGCGGAAGGTAAACCATGAGGTGTATGCATGGAAACAGAACGAAAGAGAATATGGATAGTGACATTGCGCATACTCAGATGAAGAGCATGCGCTGGGAATCGATTTTTGTAAAAGTGGCGCTAAAATGGATGAATGAACAGAAAACAATTGTTTGTAGCTCGTGTATGAAATTGGGCATTGACCTTATGGGAAATTTAACTGAAGTACATTTGCACATATAAAAATGATATTTAATTCGTTTATTTTGTGCCGTATTTTCAGAATTGTTTATTAAATAAAACTAAAAGAAAAGCTGAAATAAAAATCGTATTCATTCCATCAAATTAAATAAATCACTAAGTAATAGTGTTAATCCGATAGATTTTCAACATTTTGATTTAAAATAATAGGATATTCAAATTTTGTTTAGTACTAAGTCGAAAAAAATAATTAAATAATAATTTACATGAATCATATCTTGAAATAATATCTGACGAGTTTTAAGCAATGTAAATTCCACACGTGCTGATAGATAATTTGAAGATACGTGATCTCAAAGTTTATTGGCATTTCGGACCAAGACCATGCATATAATACACGTCGAACTTAGATAATTATTGCAATTCCACAAAGGAAATAATTAATAGGAACCGTGCAACGAACTTCATACTTGTTACTTTTTAAAATAAAAAATTAAAATTGAAAATCACCTTGGCGCTTCGGAACCAGTGAACGTGAATTTTATTTATTTTCAAAAGTTCGTTAAACTTGAAAGTCAAACGACGTACGTATGTGGACGATACTCTTATTTTTCAAGGCAATTAAAATTTTATTTTATAATTTTTGCAAAGATTAATTACTCATTTCGCAATCGCCAAATTATGAATTATTGAATTTGTTGTTCGTTCTGCACATCATTTTTTATTATGTCGTACTTAATATTAATTTAAACATTTAATTTGGATTCAATTTCGTTCTACACGTATTTAATAATCAATCTACACACTTATAATCTTCGTTTGATTATTGTAGAGTTTGATTTACTTTTAAATTAGTTACATTTATTTAAATATCGAACCAAAAATTGTTAGTAGATTTTATCCTAAAATGTACATTTTTACAAGGGCAATGTCGGGGCAATGTATGAATATAACCTTAACAATACAATGAATACACTTCATATTAATTTATGGATATGTATATATAGCACTATTAAAACATTGTTAATTAGAAGTGGTCGGTTAAAAAGTAAAATTAATTGGCTAAAAATATGAATTAGTTAGTCTGCTGAGTGCACTCAGTCAAGTTCATTTGTGATTTTTAATCCAGGATGCGCCCGGCGAGTTAGATTACGCACAGATAAAAATGAAAATTATTATTAATCGTGTACAGATTATATCAAACTTTCATTAGCGTCAACGTTGTAACAAAATATAACAAATAAATAAATGTATTGAATCATTAAATTATTCGATTAAAACACTTTCAAAAATTGCAATTTATTGCAATTCTCAACATTGCTTTGCATCAGGATGTGCAAAAATATATTAAAAGTATTATTTGAAGAATTCTCAAATGGAGTTGAGACGTTGAACAGAGATGATTTCTACAAAAAAAGGCCTTATAAATAATTCTAGCTATATTAAATAATCTTTAAGATATATATATCTGTATTTTTAACAGATCTATAGATATTAAAAAAAAAAAAATTCTATATAATTAAAAAGATAAATATTCTTTATTTTTATTCTTGGGAATATAATGCTTTCCTAACCTTAGTAATAAGTGCTAATGGGCGTAAGTAACAGTGGCCCAAATATTTATATATATTAAGCCAATGGTGAGTCGTCGTATAGTTGTTGGAGTTGGTTATATTTACAAATCTTTGCGATGCACGTACGCGCGAAGCAGAAGTTGTATAGAATGTATATGGTAGCGTGATTTGAAAGTATAGAAGTGAGCCATGACTTCATTTACCTTAGGTTAGGTCCAGTGTGACGCCACAAGTCAATGAACTTGATTTTGGTGACGACTTATGTACAACTTTCAACCTTGTTACCACGGTACATAAACGTTATTATCGGAAGATTCAAGGATAACCGCGGTTAAGGTTAAGATGAATGCATTCTAGAAGATACTTCTTTACCTTGTGAGTGGGTAACTATTATTTTTGTTGGTATTCAACTTGAACTATGCCATCATGACTTGGTTGATTCAAATTCTTGACCTAACATTTATTCTTTACTAGAAAAGATTGTGGCTTTTGTTGCGCATCGTATATAAACCACTACAGATATTTTCATTTCTGTAACTTTGAATCCTAGCAGCTATTGATCAACTTACGATTTTGAATTACTGTTTTTTGTTTCACTGTTATTTGCCTAATAGACAAATACGATAAGAAGTCACAGATTCACTGTTATTTTTCATGTTAGGTATTCAATTCTAAATTAATTTAACTCTTCATTTCTCTCTGTGTGTGGTGTCTAATATTACACCGTTAGGAGGCATATTTCAATTTTAAATAGATGCTTCATTTTTTAATGATTGGCCTTTTAATTTCCGGGATCCCAAATTTGGTTCTCGTGAGAAGATACACTGATGGAAATTACTGTTTCTCGTAGCAAATTTTTAGCAACTGTAACTAATTTTTAAAATATAAATATCCATTTTGTTTCAATAACCGTATGACTATATATCCTCATAGAAATCTGTTTTGGGAAATGTAAACCATAGCCATGTACAATTATAGTTGAAATAAAAGTATCATTGTTTTATTTGGTCCTTGCGCTTCAAATTTTGATATAGGTAAATAGACTGTTTTAAATTGAGGCATTACTGTATATATTGTAAGGGAACGGTATTTTTTAACCCTTTTCCTGAAGCAACAAAGAAGTTTTATGGGTCAAGTTGTGGAGTTGTGTAACGGTAAACGTTAAGGGTTGTAAATTGTCACGGTCCGTTCGTTTATTGAAAACTAGAAATATCTAGGGTATTAGAGAAACTAACGTGAAACCAGAGGGTGGTTTGTCGTATACCACAAGTGTCGAAGTTGAAGAATACATTGGTATTATTTATGGTTGGGCCCATCGGGTGGTAGAAAGTCTCTCTTTCTATCGTGGAGGTTGGTTTGTGGTAAATTGACAAATTCTGTGAAACGCCTTAAATATGCACAGAAGAAAATGTTCATTGTTCCTCTGCTACTTTACAGTGCGCTTACCAGATAAAGTTATAATATTGGGAACAGCATGACGACATAAATTTTCATTTTTAAAATAGTTGTAAATTATTTTAAACTGCTCCTGACTACAGATGACACATTCATTTGAAATAGTCTATTGTTTAGGTTATGCAAATATATATATTACCTACCTATAATTTGTATAAAATATATTAAACTTTGTTACAATTAAAAAAAAAAAAAAATGCTAATTATATATACAAGCTAGATAAGATGAGATTTAGTTGAGAACTATAAAGTGTGAAGTAGTAATTAATAAAAAAACATTTGCTATTTTTTTTATCCTTGAAATAAATTACTACAATTGTAAAAACCAAATAAATAAATTGAAAAGTATTACAGATACTATACGCTACAATAATTATTAATTTTTTTCTTATAATTGCAATTGATTACAGTAATAATTATTAATTGCTCCTCCCACTTTGATATTATTTATAAGCAATAGAGTTGTTTGTAGTGTAAACTTAATCAATATAAACATTAATTATTGCTGCTAGGAGTGTTGTTTTCAATGAAAACGTGAATATTTTCGGAGAGTTTAACGTTGAGTCAAGCCACGAATCCCGGGTGACTATACACACTATGCAGTAGACCGGCCGGTGTATTTTTCAAAGAAAAGTGCAATGTTTAGAAACTGAGTTGTTCGTTGCCAAAATAAATAAATAACGTAGCAAGAGAAAGGTTTTCACTGAATCACTGTATACGTAGTTTGTTATCGGATATTTCCTGATTGCTGATACGTTATTTGGAATCTCCAACTTGCAGATACTATAGTCTTAAACATCAATTGATGCTATTTATAAGTTTTTCAGAAAATTAAATTAAATTTTATCTGTTGATATACTTATTTCTTTTACAACCTCTGACACTTTTATTTTTTATTTATCTACTATTTTCTTCTAACCTTCTGCTCCTTTTAAATCTTCATTCATTTCAACAATTTTTTTATTTCTTTCAATTATTAAATCCGATAAAAATTGACAAAGAAAAACAATTGTACCAGAGACACCGGAGATCTCATCGTTCAGTCGTTGTGAACTGTGGAGATATAAAAATGACCAAAAAGTCCAAAAATGACCCGTGCTATGATGGTAAGTTTGTGTTTAACTTCCTTGAACTACCGGCACCACATCATCCCGCGTATCTAGCAGGGCAAGTGTTGCAGGGTCGTGTCTTGTGGTCTCTTGGTATAAGGTTGAAGATCGCCGTGTACGCGATGGAAGAATTCGGAGGTGAACGAACCCAGTGTTATTCCCGTTAGCTGAGGTTCCAACAATCACCGCATGGCGCTCAACAGCCACCATCACGGTCAAGTTTACCATCACCATCAGTTTCGAAACGCACCTCGAGAAGGCCGCACGTATGATAGATTTCAGCGGACCCCGTACACCATGTGGATTTGACAACCTACCCTCTTGTTGACATCAGTGTACCACCCGAGTTTACAGTGCAGTGTGTGTTCCAGGACTTTATCTCAACAGTGGCACAGACGTTGTTCTTCAGTGCGACCTAGTGATTTCCTCATTTGTGATATTGAAAAGACTGATTTACAATAATTATTAAACTATCTTATGGATTTGTTTGGAAGTGTAACAACTATTTCATAACGCTCGAAGACTTGCCCCCGAGTGATTGTGACTGTGTTGTGTTTCGCATCAATTTTATTTGGATATTTTTGGATTTATTTCTCACGAGATCTTCAGTGATTCCGGAGGATTCCAGCGCCGGTGACATAGAGTAAGTTGACACTTGCTTAAACAGCCACTGGTACAGGAATCTCCTGACATTATCTATCAATACATTTGTAATGTATGCAATTTATTACCATTGCTAGTACCGCACATCTCGGATTAGATATTATTATTATAATTTACTGCAAACGTAAATTACGTAAAACCGCTGAAGAAGTCATCCCCTATTATCTATTTGCGATTAGTACTGTAAGATATACGAACCACTAACGATTTCTTTTATGAAAACGATTGTTTTGAGTTCGGCTACACCGGCACCTCGTCCCCACTATAGTCCTCGGTTAACGCGGTCAATATACAGCGCTAAGCGAAGCAGCATTAATTGAAATTTTATTTTTCAAAAATAATAGTTAGTGTAGAATTACGTAGAGTGAGGAATAATAATTACGTACCGCAAAACAACGTGTAATTTTGTGATATGTTACTGTAGTTAAATTAAATCGTGTTTAATGAAATGCGCGTTAATGATTAATGGTTTGTTTTTAATTTTTAAATACGCTGTTACTTTTTAGAAGAAGACTACTAAGTGCCCATATTTTTGGTAACATTTACAATGATTCATATAATATTAAACCACCTACGGCGAACTTGGTACCACTATATGACTAATTCTATTTATTTTTATATGATTGAATTGACAAAATATCAAGTAACATATAATATGTCCTCTATGTTTTTTAAAATAACTTTTAAAATAATATTTAATGCTAATATGTATAGAAGCGTTAAATTGATCATTATTCATACTGTACACAATTACATTGTCTGGGAAATTTACATAAATCATATTCTGGTGCTCTGTTATATTTGACCGCATACACAGCAGTAGAAATATTCGAAAAATCCCTTTTTAGGTTTACGTAAAAACTTATAATTTTTGGTGTGTGAAAAAAAAATCACTCACATGAACCTCAAATGTTTGGCGATTTTTTCCATTACACCTGTGTTTCATGGCCACCTGTTCAAAAATTATTGTTGCTGGGTCATTAACACTAAATTGGCAATCGACTTGAACTAGGAAGTGAGTTTTGATAGCCCCATGGCTATTCCGCATTGAATAATGCGCCATTGTTGGATATCTATATCTTCTTCTTTTGTGTATTGTCGGACGTGACTCGTTTTTTCGGCATTGACAAGTTAATGAACTTGGCGAATTTTACAAACAAAACAATGTGATTGAAATTCTTTAACTATTTATAGAGGATTTAAAAAACTTATATAAATTCTGTAATATCTTCAATCAATTTATAACAATTGTAGAAGCAGGACATTCAATAATTACATATATCTAATAAAAGCGCTTTATAGATCTTGAAGGATAATATAAATAAAATAACTATTTATGTAGAAAATAATATAATAAGTGTAGAGCCGCCAAGATTTCCGATGTCTCGCGTCATATTAAAATGAATGTATCTAATAAATTTGTCAGATCTCAAGGTGCTTGCCACCGTTTAGATAATTATTAATATTACTTCCATTGAGTGAAAAAAGGCAGAAATGATTTCTTTGACAAGTCAAGTTTAATAATATAATATAATAGCGCGGTAATAGTTGCCCGAAGACAATAGGTGCGATGTCATATCAACCGTATTAACACGTCAGGAATTTATTTCTTAAACATACAAACCTTGAATGCAGATTCTAACACCTGCACACCCTCTTTTAAAATGCATGTGCTACTGTAAAAGTGCAGCTTTACCTTTTAGAATCACGGAAGAATACTTTCAAAGGAGTGGGCAAGGATTTTAAGATTTAGAAAATATTTTCAACATACCTAGTAATATCCACAAGAAGTTGCCAATTTTTTTTCTTGGCAATTAACATACCTAATAATAAATTTACATTGGCTTATAGATTTCATAATATTGACTCAGGTATTTTTGGTTTGATTGGTTGCACTTTATAAAATGATCTAATGTAATTGGCTAGATTTAATAAAATCACTAAAACTGGTCTATTTATATTTGTTGATTGCAATCTAGAATGACGCTTTATGGAAATGTGGAATACGTTAGCATATTATCAAAAATTCATAAATTTGTAAACAAAAACATTGAGTATGTATTATTTTTTTATTTGGTAGAGTTCAACGTCCGTATTCGGGTGTATTGTACTTGTTGTAAAAACCGCGTATGCCCAGTGCAATTAGAGGCGAAAATAGTCTGCCAGTAATATTATTATCATCCAAAAACCAGTTTCCGAAAACGCAAGCCCTGTTATCAACAATTTGCCAATACGGTAGACTTTTATTTTTGGTCACATTTAATTATAGTAAAAAAGCGTAATCTTGTCCAGGCTATTTTTAAACTCTACACAGTGTATAGTTTCCGCTGTAAATAAAATTGAATTAATTCAACGTGAACCGTGTGAATGTCCTGGACAGTGAAAGAGTATAGTTCAATTTATGGAGCTATGCCTTGGTGACTCACGGAGAGTATTTCTGTTAAAACTCTATTCTCACATTGGTTGTCAAATGAAGTTTAAGTTAAATATATTTACTAATATGGTCTAATCAAACATTTTTTTAAAATGATAATCCTATGAATGAAACTAATATCTATTCATTATATTGATACTTTAAAGTAACTTTAAAATGTTTTATGAATACTGTTGACAGTATTTAATGACTAAGGTAGTGAATTATTATAATCAGCATCACGTGGACTTGTGGGTCAAACGCCATGAGATAATAATAGCGAAGGTGACATTTTGATGACAAGTTCAGAATAAATTTTACGCTTTAATGCATTCTTCTCTTTTTCAGTATTATTATTATTTATAACAGTTATACCATGCCAAAGAATTGTTTCTAAGGATGTATGCTTCATAAATTTACAGCGAGGTTTATAATTATAATTTCTAAGAAACAATGTTAGGTTGGCATAATGTTTCCGGATTAAAGTTAGTTGAGATGAAGAAGAGAAGAGTTAACATATGTTTTATAGTTGTTTACAAAGTTAAGCATTTTAATTTATATGAATATGAAATATTCGATCAAATCACCCAATAATTTTCGTTAATGTCCATCAAATCTTTATAATGTATGTAGAAACGCAACGCACCTAATAAATTTACTAACAAAACAACTTATTGTCCCAACTCCCCACATCTCTGCACATGCTTGCGTCACACCCAGACAATAATACCCTTTATGCATCAGGGCCCTTAGGTTTACACTCGAATGCCCTCCCCCATATAGACAGTTAGTTACCTATCGAAGTACCGTTATACGGCAGGTAGTGTGGGCAGGTGGACCATCGTTCAACCATGAACGCAGGCATGTTGGGGATCCAACGCGGGTCTGGTTCCGTAAGGTTCCCCGAACAATGTCACGGCCGTGATATAATATTGTTGAGGAATATATAATGCGTCATCTAAAATACGATGGAAGATTTGTGCCGTTTTAATATAATAAAGAAAGTAGTGTTGACTACGTTATACCAAGAGTTGCTTCTAGAAGCATGGCCTATTTGTACTCGTTAGTTGCGTGGCACTATATAATGCTTACTTAGAGATAAATCTCAGAAGATTCTCCCAGGATTTATTTGTAAACTAGTAGATAGATTTTAAGAAAATACCATAGCGAAATTTAAATCACTAAAGACAGAATTCAATGATAAAACTACGAGTCAGTGGCAAAAATAATAATTAAAGAACTAATAATAAAACTAAAGTTTATCGTCAATTAGCGATACCTATGCAAAAGTAATCCAAGAATACCCAAGTAGCGCCTCAATATCTGAGCTCAATCTGAGTATACACTCCTAACAAAAAGTATCACTTCTCGATGCATGAAACTCGTCTTTACTTCGTTGCAGAATATATTCAATAACAGAAAAGAAAAAAAATGCTCAATACAAAAACTGTTAAACAAAGAAAAGAAAATATGAGAATATCATTTCCTTCAAAGCAATAATTGGCACCATTGGAAAGATTACTATCGGTTTCTTTTCATATTCCTTTTTCAACAGCATTGCAGTTACCTTACTAACCGCATACTGCAGAGCGATAATAGTGGTTTAAAAATAACTAGAAAAAGGGTTTTTCGAAACGATGGTCAACTGTTTACCAGGATTTGAAAGAGTAATGATTGTTTGGGACAGATGTGCAAAGATGAAAAAGTTCCGCAAAAAGGCGACAGTATAGGAATGGATAATCTTTTCGGTAAAGACCAACTCGAGACTCAGTTCTCGGTAGGAGCAACTTGAATTGTTTGTCAAATTGACGACACAATGATTGTAGTTCTTTTTGCGGTTTTGCACTGGAATGGAAGGTTGTGAGATAGTGGTTATGATGGATATGCTGCACTTTAGAAAACGTAAATACTTGTGGTATTCAAATAGTCATGCCGTCACGCAAAAGCACAGGGTTTGAAACACACTAATTGTATAAGCTACGAAGATTGATCATCTATAGTAGGTTATAAATGAAGAAAAATTCTTATTTTGAACGAGAAGTTGTTCAGACTTTATTCAATTGGAAAGAGGATAAAATTCATAAAATTGAACTAAGGAATATTTTAATTAACTAATAATCCCAATATAAAATTCCAGGAACTTGGAATTTCATAAATGATAAAGTTGTTTTTTTTTCAAATTAAGGTGAATTTTATAATGTAATGATAAGAATTGTAAAAATTGGGATATTTTCGTGTTTTGAGAAACACAATGACTTCTGGCAAATGAAACTTAAGTTGGATTGTTTGAAGCTCTGAAGTAACGTTTTCGACCAATTAGATTTAATAGCCACTCGAAAACCTGCAAACTGATTCAATCGCCACAAAATACTAATCGATTCGGTCGTTTCATTCATAGATAGTGGTAACACTATGATACCGACTGACTGATATAGTTGCGTGGTTATTACAACCAGGATATGGAGTAGGTGCTATAATATATATATATATACAGGGTGGAAGTGGTTGAAGTAATTGTCCAAGTTTACACATACTCGACACGTAAATCCACGATTGGCTAGTCAATGACTCTCTGCTATGAACGATGCATGAGTATTCTGAAAACATAGTAGGGGTATTTCACACACACACACACACACACACATATACATGTACACACTTAGGCACGTGAATCTACGCTTTGCTGAAAGCGGAGAAGGGGTTACGACAGTCGTAGTAGTAGTGGGGCGAAAGTAGGAGAGCACTCGCACTGTGTCGGGCATTGAACCCGTGGTCTCAATGTTGACATCCCGGTTAAACTATCGGCGTCTCTTTCGGACGCGCAGTATTGATAGAGTTTGTCTTGGTCTAGCTTACGGGTAGACATAGCTAGGGTGGATTTTGTAGTAATTTAGCTTTTCCGATCGGGCGAGTGCTTTGTTTTAAATAAAGTATAATTATTGTTTTACCGGTTACATTAGTATTATAAATTAAATAAATTATGCACTGCATTTTGAGAATAATCCGAGACTGATTTCAATTTGCTTTAAATACTGCCGATATATTTATTAGATGTTTGAAACTTCTTACAGTTTAGTAAATCTGTAGATCATCCAAGATTTTTGATTGATTCATTAGATGATTTGGCGATAGTTGATCAAGCGGCAGTGGTTGAATCATAGCGAAATAATATACGAGAAATTGTGTAAAAAATGCCGTTCTTTAGGTCACACATTAGTTTTTAGGACAAAAGGCCAATAGGCGTAACGTAAGAATAGTGCGAATGCCTCTTCCACGTTTGCCATTGGTTCAGGTGAAACACTGACCTGATTTTGACCAATCAGACCAACGCATGTCGGCATTTGTAGACGTACAATTATCTTTGCGTTTTCCCCTAATTGCTTATCAATTCTTTTCCTTTTCTTTTTGTTAAATCAATTTGCATCTGTTTTTCTTTTTATTGTGTTATCATCCACGTCGTTAAGGTCAACTGTTATTTTCTCTAGACGCAGGAATTCAGGGTCAATGTAACAAAACGTAACTATAGCCGTAAGGTTAAACTAAGTTGATGATTTCTCAAATTGAGAATAATTTACTTTTGATATTTGCTACTAAATTTTCTGATACAACATTGTGCTTAAATGTTAGATTATACGAAATTAGCATTTTAATATATTGTCAAAATTTGAAGATTTTATTATAAGGGGGCTCCAACATCTGAGCTTATATTCAATACCTGATATATGTACTTAATTTTACAAAAATTATTTATTTTGAGATGTACACTGTACAACAGTTACTTTGCGAATGAACAGCTCTCTGTTTTCTAACATAGCTTCGTACAAAATCGTGTTTTACCGTTAACATTAACTACATTTGGCATTGTTCTGTATGGTCAAGTAGTCCGAATAATTTCGCATTTTCTTTTGAGTGGCACGTCGAATTATTAACAGTATTTATCAGAACCGTTAAAAATACTATGCTTATAAATGTATGCGCCAATTATTACAAATTAGATATTTAATTTTGTATTAAGAAATTATTATTATTTACTAAATAATCTTTAAAGTATAAGAATACCCTATGAAAGATATTTAATCGAGCGAAAAATAATCTTGATGAAAGATAATTAGGAACAATATATATAAGTATGATAATATTGGTTGAAAGTAAAAAGTGTATCATCCGTGGAAGTAGCACCACCAGCACGTTGAAAACTCCTAGTGCTTGTTTTGTTTTGCAAACAAAAACGAAACGCGCTGATGTGGGGGTGTGTTGCGGAAGGCCGGATTTGACCTCCCATGACCTGGGGCAACACTTTCCATGGTAACAGACACGCAAGTCGGGGTTCGCGATCGATTCCCGGTTAAAGCCCTCTACTACGTAAGCATGTATAACGCCGGGTTGCTTCGTCATGAACCTTCTATCCTAACCTAGGCTATTGCCAGCAAAATAGACAACAAAAATTGGATTACAAGTCTTTTGATGTCTTTTACAAAGAACAAATATTTGATTTCATTACTAAATTATAAACTTTTGATACTTTATCATAGACATATATGAATTATTTTAATATAAATAATATATAATACTTTTCTAGACATTAGAACAAATAATTGTTGATTCATGGTAAAAATGATTAAATTTCAATTATGAATGTACATTTGTTAAAAGTAATGCACGAATTAATATACAATTCAATGTTAAATGATTTAAATACAATGGTTCCAATATTCAATTCTTAAAATGAAAGCGAATTAAAAATGTATATTTTTTATTTGGTGACAAGTAACTGTACATATAAATCAAGGATATTATTATAAAAACAATTAAATATTTCATAATAAGAACTAACCGTGTAAATAACCTTCAGATGCTCAAAAAAATCCGCATTTTTATATAATACAAAACATTTCTACGTTGGCTCGAGGCGCTAAAATATTTGAAATCTAGGATGTACTGAGTTTGCGCACTAGGCGAGGTCGATTCATTAAAACTAAAGTACATTCGGATGCACAGTGCACTAAAAATGCTATAGTTATTACTGCAAAATGTATCCCTCACATATTATATCATTTAATCATGCACGTGTGACATTTTAAATCCTTGGTCACAAATTTCAGTGTTGAATGACACCAGGAAATAATAATAATATTAAAAAAAAAAAAATAATTCGGTAATAAACCAAAATCGTGCGATTAAATTTTAAACTTTCATTAATCTGTTTATAAGTGTGACAAATTTCAAATTTGTACACACATTATTATAATTTAGTTTAACTAATTGAAAAGATAGATTGCTATTTGACAGTAAAAAATAATAATAAGACAAATTAGCATATATCTATACCCATGACAGAGCTATTATTCTCATTTCATTTAAAATGTCAACTACTTATTAGAATTGTATTTGTTTTTAATTTATCAGAATAAACGCATTGGCCAGAACTATATACGCTTATTTTGAGATGTTAAATATAAATATTTACTTTTCTATCAGCATTTACGAATAGAGCCTAACTTAAAACGTGGCTTACTCAAAATTTGTTAAGTAAATATGAATGGAGCGTTGTCCAAGTTGACCAATTTGTTTAAATTCCAAAACCAAATTAGACATTTCTGCGAATTAAGTTGCCTTTTTTAGGTCTTTATGTGTGAAAATAGTTATTTGTTTCAACATAATCGAATTTTCGGTGAATTGATGCTTTCAAATATTGCGGAATGCTAATGACAATTGCGGGAAAGTATGTCCGAATGGAGTGTACTCCGTGCACCAGATCCGAACCGATGGCTGCGTCGGTGGTTCTGGTTGCAACGGTGTACGCCAGAGTGTGTTAGGATAGGTCGGGCGTCGAGACGACCGCGCGTCCAGGCGGCGCTCGGCGTCGCAATGCATTTCCGTGTCCCGGCAACAACAAACACATTGCATCTCTGTTCACAACAGTCGGCCAGTGCTGCAGTACGACCATCTGATCATCATAACATTAGTTACTTAGTATACAAACACAATTACTTAAGATAACAGCACTGACAAGAGCAGAAAAGACATTGGAACATTATATTAACATCTAATCTTTGTGATATTTTGGTGTGAAAAGGTGTTTTCTTAAAATTGGTGCTGATTTTAATATTCTGTTCAATTCAAGTGCTTTTGATACAATTTTATTAAAAAACAAAATAAATATTTTTAAACATTTATAACAATTTAATATTTATATCAACAGCTATAAATATTTAATCTGAACATTTAAATCACATTTTTCAATCCTAATCTAATTAAAATTTATTATTACATAACATGTTAAGCCTTCATTCTTAAGATTTTACAAAAATATAAAAATTCCTAGATAGTTTCAATTATTTGCATTCATATTATAATAATCAACTACTAAAGCAATTTATAATATCAATTAAAAACCTCTACAGAATTGGAATTACATTTGGATTACGAAATTGACATTGATACTCAAATAAAAAAATGAATTAATAAAGGAATAAGATATTTCGCAAATACTGCGAAATTAAATGAAATAATATTTCCAAGTTCCTAAACGTAAATAATATTTTTCTAAATTTCTTTCTAATATTAAAAATATTACTAAATTAATTATAGCTGTTTATACTACTAAAAGTCGACTAAAATTGAAAATTATTTACGTCGTAAATGCTCGATTAGATTAATAATTCGTTTATGACAATTAATGAATAAACGTACTTGTAAATAATATTTTTTGATAAATCTTTAAATTAAACAAATTAATTAACTCGAAACGTATTAATAATTGACAAAAAGCCATAGAATGTACAATAATATTGATTAATCTATTTTTAGTCTTACAATTAAGACCAAAATAGTCCCTGTACAATTCCGTTAGAAATCAAAGTGCAAGTGAGACAAAAAAATAAAAAAACAATAATAGATAAATTGCTAATAATAAATCCGTGTGACAATGTGAAAATAAAATCTACGTTCAATACGATCAAAAGTGAAAATGTTCAAAATGGCCGCCATTCCGTTTCCGTTACTCGAACGTAGAAAACGACGCCCTTCAACAAAGCTTTTTTAATCAAAACCGCAAAAATTATCAAAGGTAATTTTTATTAATTATCTAAATAATTTATAATTGTATTCAAATTAATATCGTCATTTGATTCATGCTGATTTTCTCGTGCATCGCCATTGTTACGATAATCTTTTGTTTAACAATTAAATAATAGTAAATTACATTTATAAAATACTATTTCATGCAATAAACATTACATTACCAATTCCAATCAGGTATGATTAGTAAATTCTATCTAATTTTACTTCTATAATAATAAAGTTAGGTTAGGAATGAATTCTTGATATAAAATGTAGTTTAACGACGAAAACTAGATAAATTATAGTTATTTATGAGTGTTTTAAGTTAAATTGATATAAAACAAATGTTTATTATTAATTACAATATAAATAAATATTGTTTGAAGTAGAGAAAATTATAATAATAAATAAGTAATTTTCAAGGATATGTTCACAATAATATTGTGAGACAAATCATGTTACTGAAATGATATTTAATAAAAAATATACATATATATATATATTAATTTCTATACATTACAGTAAATAATAATAAAAGATTTTGAATATTTTTTCCACAATAAAATCATTTAAATAAAATTAGCAAAGTTTAGACGTTATTTAATTTTGGTTTATATTATTTATCCATAGATTTAGATTATTTCTACCAATAATTTCTAATCAAGATATATTGAATTAAAGTTAATTATCTTCCTGTTAAAATTTTTATGTACGCTCATTTATCATATAAACAGCATGTAACTAAATCATATTATTGCATAAAATCACAATAATTAATACCAATAAATTAAATGCAAAAATATGAATGAAATAATCTTAACCTTAGTAATAATCGTTTATATGGCGGAACGTATATTCGTAGAGCAGTCGCATGTAAACTTGAAAAATTGTTTAATTATAATTAATTTATTCGTAATTAACAAATGTTATTAATATGTCCAGAGCAAGGTGTTAGTCATGTTACTTATTATAGACATGTCAGGAATATTTATAAGTCGAATTTCTGGAAAATTCTATTAATTTTTTAAAATTTAAAGTTGATATAAATTATTTTGCAATTTAAATCATATACAAGTCAAACTATTACTTAAATCACCTTGAATTTGACTGGCACAATTCTTAAATGAATAATTAACAAAATCATCTTCCATTGTTTAAATAATTAACTGTAAGAATTTATTTACAACCTTCATTAAATTAATCGTTTCATGAGATTCCATACAATATTGCACCAACAAAAATAGTTAAAATAAATAATAATAAATATGATTATTACAATCACATAGCTATTAACAGTTAATATAATAAATCTAATACATTTATTTGTGCATCTGTAACTTTTTAAAATAGGTACACATACTGGCATTTCTTTCAGTATGTATTTTAAAAACTATTTTTTGTAATGAATATTTTTTGGGTAAAATTTAAATAAATTTTATAAATATTATTTACTATTTATATACACAATTTAAATTTTTTGAACAATGTAGAACATGTCATTGTACTCCAACGACTCAAAATATAAAATTGGCAAACAAAACAATAACTTAGCTCCTGGTACAGTTTTACTAATCTCACCTCATTTTTACAATTAAAATATTATATCTATGAATCATATTAATATATTTATATATAATAATTTATATATAAGTATATATATATTTATTTATATATTTATATATATATATATATATATATATATATATAATATATATTTATCATAAATACGTTATAAGAATCCAATAATAGAAATTAGTGTCTGCTCCATGCATATCATTTAAAATCATATCTGTCATGCTCAGAATCTAATTAATTCATATTAAAATCAATAAATCTTAATATCCTTTTTATGTAACAACCACCGTTATTTTTCATGCCACTTTCAATGACAGTAAGACAATACGTATTTATAAATAAAATTAAGTCATCAATCGACGGCGTACCAATTGAAATGTCTCATGATCACCTACAATATCCGTGTTAATGACGGCCCGTCATTTATTTTCTACAAATACAATAGTATCTCGTACTACCAACGTAAAAACACGGAAATAGTTTGACACAAACAACATTTGCGAAGACACAAATATAATTCTGGAATGAAGTCTATTAATTAAAATGCTTCAAATATAGAATGAAATAAACATCATATTTATAACTTAAGACTACAAGGCAAGAAAAAGGTTTTCTTCTTCCAGCGTTATAGTTGCGTAGGATACTCGCAATTATGTCCCAATATTTTTTATTTTAATCGCGCATATGTATCATATTACAAAACTTAAGTTTTAAAAATGTAAACAAATTCTTTGAAAACAAACGAAGGCAAAACAGGTGATAGTTGGCTAGTGTTTAGTATTTTGATAATTTTCATGATATTTTGATGTGCGGTGTCCTTTAACACGAATATACTCCGATAAATATAACTCATCAGCGAAGAATTGACGTAACAATTTGCTTATTTGTCAGGGCCACGATCGGTTACATGCCAAATAGTAACAAGGTCCTGATGCGATGGTAGAACGCGCATAAGCGAGAAACTGCGAGGAAATACACCGATTGAAATGAGACAGATGTAGTAATATGCAGTGCATGAGTGACGTAAGCAAGTGCACTATGTGACCTTGCTCTATTATTAGTGCCACAGCGCGAAATGCAATTTTACATGGATTAGTTTTATGTGTATATGTGTATGTGTGTGTGTGTGTGTAGTCGAAAATTAGTAAGGTACAGGACGACTATGATTGAAATTAACAACGATGCTCGATTGCTCGTTTTTCTAGTTGCTTTTATCGACCAAAGACTATTAGATATTTCAATATTTGTTAACATAAAATATATATATATATATATATATATATATATATATATATATATATATATATATATATTTAATGTATTTTTACATTAATATTAAATTGTTTAAACATTGCCATTGTTATCAAGATCGAGATTCTTTTCGCATCATATATGTTAAAGATTTCCAATTTTACTTTATTATTAAAATTAAAATAAATTATAAAAATCAATTTTTTTTGTGTATTGTGTCCAATATAATTGTAAAAATAAGAAACATTGTTGTAAATTTGTTATAGTGTCATCGAAATATTCTAATAGCCTGTAAATCTGCTAGTGACTCACATAAGCAGACAAAAATAATATATGTTCTTTTAATGTTCATATGGAATAATTATTGTTGGTCTTGGATAGAATAAGTTGTAAATGCCAACTTAGATAAAATTATGTTTCAAATGTTGGCTATGAAAACAAATTCAGATTTCCTACACCAATAAATACTTGAAGTTATGTCTGACCTTGATTACAAAAGTTTAAAATTAAAATTTACAAAGTGCATTTCCGAGACGTAGCAATCTAAATTGTCGCCTTTTGTTTTATTTCTACTAAAACCATTGAGAGAAGAGAGACAAAATGAAAAACTAAATAATTATTATAGTTATTGTTTGCTTTTAGAAATAGCCGAGATTGGTAAATGCCTTTGTACATACCACAAAAGATTGAGATACATTATTAAATGTAGAAATGTCTTATTTATAACACTTGTTTTGATTTATGTTATTACAAAGATGTAGAAATGATTGGTAACACGTGATCTAGGGGCCCAGTTGCACATTGCTGCACTAGTTGGTGACATTTCACCGCTGTTGACATTGAACTTTTCATTGCTTATCAGACAACGGACTATTTAGCATATATTCTTTTCGAAATTATCATATTTCGCCCTTCCGGTCAAGTAGCGCATAACTTACCATGTAATTGTATGTAATCATACACTATTTATATTTTTTCACTCTAAATTATAGTAAATACATTTATAATGACGTATTATTAAATATTTTTGCTATTAAAGGAATTCCGTATAGTCTGTTTACATAAAAAGATATTGTCTCATTCGTATAAGAATAATGTTCACCAAATGGGTGGAGTTAATCTTTACGGTTAAGTTTCACCTCTCAGTATAGAATTTTGGACTGGATCCTATATTCAATCTGATTTGTAGTGTCAAATAATTATGCGTTATTAATTTTTTTGGCAGGGATTTGTAGACGGAATTTAACGTAAATTATAATTGCAATATATTAAAGATAATATGTGATATTTAAATATATATTTTGAAATTATATATTAATAAATATTTTTCTATTACAGATGCCAAAAAAGAATGACAGAAACTTAAGCCGTTAAGAAAATCAAACATCCAAAATGAGACAGGTAAGAAGAATGAGATATTATTTAAATGTTATAATGTAAAGGTGACTAACAATTCATAAAGACTTTTTTAAACGAAATATATACAAAATTAAAATACATTGTTCCAACAATATTTTGTCTAAATATATTTTTGAACAACGTAAACCAGTGACATATATTTATATTTAGAAAATTGACAGAAAAACAAAATGTTTTCATTACAGCTATAAATATATTAACTGTTTATGTCTGTGTGATTTCTTCCAAATATTTGTCAGTGTTGTTTTTTTATTAGTTTATTATTACAATTTTTTTTTTCTATTGTTTAAAAACAAAATTTGTTTCGGTACTTAGATAGATATTATCTAAAATATCGAGGCAATAAGTTATCGCACTAATGGAGAAAATATACTCGTAGTGAAGCATGCTTTGGTAGCAACAACAAATATTTGCCAGTTGCGTGCTAATCAAATGCAGTTAGTTATTTTACGATGTACAGATTCGCGCATTTAAATCTCGCTCGAACGGTAAAACGCGGTGGCAATGCAACACGGGAAGGTCAGAGGTCACAGTGCACCCGGCCATCTACAAACAACACTAGCACAACACGTGAACTTTTGACATTTTACTTCTCTCGCGGTCAACACATGCACCCGCACACACAGACACACACACACACGCTAACCATGTGTCAAGTTTACTTGACATTTAAAAATAGTTCACCATATACGAATTTACAATGCAAAAATAGAACTATATGTATTTTTATGCATTTTTCAAAAGCTATTTTATATTTTGCATTGTGATAATTTTTTATATACTCATTATTTAAATAATAGTGTTGCAGATGTGCTTTTAAGATTACATTTAGAATTTTATTGCATAAAACAATCTATGTCACATACTAATAAACAGCCGCATAGTACACACAACTATACATATTTTAATTGTTTATATCCAATTGTTTATAATTTAGTTATATCATATATCATTTGGTGCAGCTGCGTTTATATTGAATACTAATAAATTATAGAATAGATTTTTAATTATTTTTCAATACGAATATAAATTCAAGTAGACGAAACAATAAATGGGAATAGACGTAAGCGATAGTAAAAGTATAAGAGGAGAGGGATTACAATAAAAGAACATCGTAAATAATAAAGCCTGAACCAAATTCCGCACGTGAAAGAGCGGCAGAAGGGAAAGAGAAAGCAACGTGAAAATGCATTTTCAACTCTCCCTCCAACTGATGTTGCACAGAGGGTGGAATGCACGCGCGATGTAAAGTGAAAGGGGATTTGGGTCACTGGGTATTGCGATATCGACCCGACGCCCGCCGTCGCCACGCCCCCTACGATGCACTCGACGCCTACGTCAACCAATGACGTCACGGCGGCACACTGTAGCACGCGGCGACGGCGGTGGCGTTTTACAATTTAAACTTTGCGAATTATAATAGGAGATTCCAGTTTCACACTCGTCGGAGTTGTACACGTCACAAATGAAAATCAAATATATTTACTATTACTTACGATTACCGCTAAAGTAACTAAATATTTGTATTTTCATAACATTATTGAATGAACATATTTTTTATTAATACCCATACCCTATATTATCAACATGTTACACCGTTAGTAATAATAATATAACTACTTCCATCGCGTTTAAGACAATTAGTTGGAATTTGGACAATATACAAATACATTTATACGAAATAGTGTTTGAAAGATATATAGTGTTAATTTTCATGTTATTCAGCGAGTTGGTAATACATTAATGGTAACACTAGAATGATTAAAGTAAAAAAAAACATCAATTCTAAATAACTAAACTTTTTTCTGTATCTTCAATTTTTTTAGGAAGCAATGGAAGAAGGAACCGTGTCATCGGCATCCGAAATTGATCTTTCTAACCTCAGGGAAGAAGATTTCGAATTGCATACCACCTATATAGTCCCGGACCTTCCTGTAGAACCAGGAACTCCAAACAGAGCCGAATCAACGTTGCCGAGGAACCTAGTTCTAAAAGCATCTCAAGCTCTGAGCGACGTAAGTATTGTATAAAAAAAAAATCGAATTTCGAAAACGATTAACAAAATAAAATGAATCGCGAAATATGTTCACGTCGTTTCATTTGAAAGATGGCGATATGTATCTATATAGGAAGCAATATATTGAAGTGTGTATGCACTTGTAGTGAAAATATTATCTTGATTTGTGCGTAAAACGTGTGAGTGTTAGACGATTAAATATTCATGAAGAATTACGCAACGACGTTTTACCGTTTATTAAACTGAGTATTCTGGTTTATTTACAGGTGCAGGGCGTGTGGAGCACTGGTTATATACCCAGAGGCACCAGGTTCGGTCCATTGGTGGGAGAAGTGTATGCCAAAGATGCTGTACCAAGTTCGGCAAATCGAAAATACTTTTGGAGGGTAAGTTTCCCGGAGCAATACTAGACGTCCTTCTGTTACTGCTGGCTTATTTATAAAATTAGACTATTTCGACCTTGTGTACAGTATATACACATATATATATATATATATATATATATATATATATATATATATATAAATATGTTTAATTAACTATTAAGATCTATTGGTTGCGGTATTCTCATGATTTTCTTGTTCTGTGGTTCAGGTACAAATCAAAGAAGATTACTTACGTAGCAATAGTAATAATAAGGTATGGCATATTTCTTTTCTGTACATATACTTTTTAACAATAGAATAATTTATTTTACTAACTTTAAACAAATTATATACCCAGAAAAAGTACAATATTATACACAAAGTTCTAAAAAGTAAAATAATATATACATATATAACATTCGTAGTGGATGAAAAAAAACCCTAAGCTTAAAATTTACGCAGGTTTTGGGAGCAAATATATTTGAGAACGTCCAAATTTGGTATCACTAATAATTAATTGCGTAATTCTACCAACGCAATAACGGTTACATATTTATTTTTCTGCTCCTAAAGTAACTTTATTTCGATAGCAACAACTATTATAAACATCGTTATTACTAAATTGTAACATAAATTTACTCAGCTAAATTAAGAATTTCGATATTCTATTCATTACTAATTGCGTTTAATAAATATAAACTGTTCCTTCTTTGGGTTTGTAATTTTGCCTACGATTTTTGGATATGATTGTATTTGCGATAAAAACCCAAATTTTGAGCTACACTTACAAGTGCACTATCCTTTCAAGCAATTCTAAATTTAACCCGAGTTTCGTAAGAGCAATCTACAGTAAGCATGTGCTAAACGTAAATTTAGAACTGGACTCATGGTCGTTTGCAAATTATGAGAAAGGGAAATTTATTATTTATAATAGTTCTAAACTACCGTGTGTACATTATTAACACGATTGAAATATCTTTGTTGTCGTTGCAGATTTACAAAGACAATGAATTATATTATTATATTGACGGTTTTGACACGACCAAAGCCAATTGGATGCGTTACGTGAATCCCGCATACTCGAGCGAATCACAGAATCTCATTGCGTGCCAGTACAAAATGAATATCTACTTTTATACGATCAAACCTATCCTACCCAACCAGGAGCTCCTGGTATGGTACTGTCGAGAATTTGCTGAGAGGCTGAATTATCCTTTAAGTGGCGAGCTGATGCTTCAAAGAATACGTAAGTAACACAAAAAAAAAAAATTCTAGAGTAACAGATTCTAAATTGGCTAATTTTTTTTTTTCGCACCACGTATAGGAAATAAATTATATAGTTTTTATTCTCTTTGTTGTTTTAAAAGAGTACTAGATGTGTAGCATTACTTAATTGAAGTTTATTTGGTTGCAGGCCAACAAGTACAACAGAGTATACCAGCGGAAGTGATCACTGTAAGTACGTCGACGTGTGAAGCAAGCCCGAGCAAAGAGGGTCATTATGAACATCAACTAACACCTACTGATGGTAGTGTACGGTCAGACGAAGGTTACCACAGTAATGGGTACCATGATGACGCGTTTACACCACCTGAAGACTCTAGTGATTCCGACAGTGAAAATAACTATGTTTTGGATTTTAGGTAATTAATAAATTTTAATTTAATCATAAGCCCGTATTAATATTTGGTTTACCAATGTCAAACGTAACTACAATTATTATTTTGTTTCCTAGTAAAAAACCAAGTGAGCAACAAAATGCAGCAGTAATAAAGTCACCAACCGTTGACAAGTCAGAATTACAAAAGAACGAATATCGAAAAGTAAAGATAAAGATCTCGAAAGCATACCACTATAAAAACACCAAAAGCGATGGCAGTGATCACGAAATGGAAAAAGAAGCGAACGTCGTAGACACCGCTATGCCAGAAGTGACTGTTATAGCCCCACGAATAGTCACCCCGCCAAGTACGGTGATCGTCATTCATTCCCCACCACCAGAAGTTCCTACGAAACCCTACTACGAACCTGACGTGAACCCACCCACCCAGCACACGATCACCCGGTATACCCCACCCTCGTCAAGTATTCTCGAGAACATCTTACTGAGGAATCGAACAGATACAAACAACAATGATAACAACAACCAAAGGCAACCGAATGCTACGCCACCGCCTAGTTCTCCGACGGAGATGGCGTATTCGTACAAAAAGAGTCATCGATATGGAACTGTTCCTTGTAGTCCAGATTCCAGTTCGAACCACCCAGCTGCATTGCTTCCACCGAGTCCTGTTCAAGTGCAGAAAGTTCATCCACCAAGTCCGACGCCTCCTGTGTTGACGTACGCGAATGTACCTCACACAACGGAAGGTTATACGAGTCATTTTCAGCATTTACCGGGATATTATCCCATTTATCCGCCACCCAGCAACATCATTCATGGACCTGTCACATCAGCGCCAACATCAACGTATTCATCGCCAATCAACACTAACTTTGGGTCGCCAACGAATTTGATGGTCCAAACATCGCATTTGATAAACACAAACTTAACACATCACCTGATGACACCATTACCGCCACTCCAACATACATCTGGACGTCCATCACCGCCGTGTTCCTTAAGTCCTGACGCTAATTCGTGTACGAGAAGCGGTTCTCCTTTAAGTCCAAACAGCCAAGGGCACAGAGGATACCGAAGTCTACCATATCCATTAAAGAAAAAAGATGGGAAAATGCATTACGAATGCAACGTTTGTTGCAAAACATTCGGACAATTATCCAACTTGAAAGTCCATTTACGAACGCATAGCGGAGAACGTCCATTCAAATGCAACGTATGTACAAAATCGTTCACGCAATTAGCACATTTACAAAAGCATCACTTAGTCCATACTGGAGAACGGCCCCACGAGTGTGGAATTTGTAAGAAACGATTTTCATCGACGTCGAATTTGAAAACGCATTTGAGACTGCACAGTGGACAGAAGCCGTATGCTTGTGATTTTTGTCCCGCAAAGTTTACGCAGTTCGTGCATTTGAAATTGCATAAAAGGCTGCATACGAATGAAAGGCCGTACATTTGTCAAGAGTGCGGAAAGAATTATATTTGTGCATCTGGATTACGAACACATTGGAAGACGACGAGCTGTCAACCAAATAATATCAAGGAAGAGTTGAATGGCGATGTATCACCTCCGGGGTACTACGAGTATGCTGGGTCGGATGCAAGTCTAGGTAAGCAAATTATTTTATATTATGTTCTAAATTATATTTTTGGCTGTGTTAGTTTATATATTTAGTTACACATATTTAACTAAACGACAATTTTTTTGTCGTATAGGTTCGGTAGAGAAGGAGACGCCTGAAGACTCTCGGGTTTCTTTTGATGTACACTCCCAACAGCAACAGCAATCCCATCAACAACCACCTAATCATTTAATTCACCACCACCACCATGGGTCGCATGGCGGTCACCATGCGCACCACGGACACATGCCGCAAACGCCGCACCCGAGTCCGCCGCATGGAGGTCCGCCACCGGGTCACCCGGGCCCATCACCTCACAAGGAGACGCGGCCCAGCGTCATAGAATCTTCCCAGCCACACATCATCGAATGTACCTAAAGAGAGTAAGAAAATGCGCTCACACACAATTTAGTTGGTAATTTATAAATATTTTCGAGTTATGTATAATGATTTTTTGTTAAGTTTTAAATGTTTATTTATTTTTTGTAGCGAGTAGGTGTTGAATTCTATGTGTGCATGTATGATTGACAAAAAACAAATAAGTATTTTTTCCTTTATTGGTGTATATAGTGCGCGATACAGAAACTGACACTATCCATTTAAAATCCACACATAAATATTGATGCTAGAACACGGTATTGATAAGTGAAAATTGTGCGCGTTTTCTGTAACACGAACTATAGCAAGTACGATTGAACAAAAAATAAGTATTTAATTTTAAGTTTAGATTTAAAAATCGAATTTTGACTTCAGACTGATTAAGTAAAGCAATATTAACTACCATGACGTAAAAATTATGTTAAAAAAACAGCAAAAAAATATGTAAAATATCGTTTTCTCGGTGTGAATTTGGATGTCGTCGAAAAGTATCTGTGTTCTGCTTTACACAAGATGATTTTTTGGTTGTCTTTTGCTTTAAGTTGAATGTCTGCTTTCAGAGAGAGAGAGAGAGAGAGAGATTATTAGATAGTCGTTAAGGTTTAAATGTGTTCGTAAAAGAATTGGATTCTGTTCTTTATGTCTACAATAAAAACTTACAATGTTGAGTTTTTACTCTAGCCGTAATTACAGAATTCATTTAAAATCAGTACCTATTTCAGAAACGTATTCTGTATGTAAGCATCTGACAAAAAGCTTAAACAACAAAACTATAACATAAGATATTGATAAATTTCAAAACAACTTATTAATAAAAACAACAGCATTTTCGAAGAACTATATGTGAAATTAATAAAAGCAAATTCATCCATTTTAATTTTGCCCAATTTTATTATACGATCTTAGAACATACATTGATGTAGGTACAACATTTGTGCATTTATATATCAACAGATATCATTAATTAAAATAAAACACTCAACATTTTCTCAAAACTATAATTTTTAACTTACGCCCATCTCAGCAATTAGCACATTTCTTGGCAATTAGAAGTGTCATCAATTCTGCTAAATAGACTTAGTTTCAACAGTTGCAGATTGGTCGCATTTGCGAAGCTGGTTTAAATATACATGTTTTGGTTACTTTTGAGAAAATTGTATAATTTGGACAATTTTAAAATGGTGATAGTACAATTTAAAAATCTTAGTTACATACATACAGAGCGTGCTGTAATTATAAACATTAATATTAAATAATAATAAATATGATCCAAATAAATGAAAACCAAATAAGATCATTAAACTATTTTACAGTAATAATTAAAAAGAAAATGATACACGATGTATTTACATGTATGTAAGTGAGATAAATTTTGGATGTTCTGATTCATATTTCGCATTAAATAAGAAATAAAAATACAGGTGCTTGTCACGAATAGTTTCATCTGCAATTATTACTAATAAATCTATATTCATGTTTAAAATATATTACGCTCAGTTGTATTTGAGATAGTTAATACTCAATAGTATTTAGGAACAATATTGTCTATGTCTCTACGTCGTTGTAGTATTAAACCTATGGTTTAAACAACGTTTAGTTAACTGATTTATATAACTGGGCGTATGTAATTTAAACTGAATATGAACCCATTTTCGGGTGTTCATTCATTTATATGTTGCCGTACGCGTTTTGGACCAAATTATAAAATTGTAGTCATTCGTGTAATAAAAAATTAATGCGTTAAAATAAACATAGATTTTTCGAAAATTAGCTTTCGTAAATTGTATAGAATTTAAGAATGAATACTTAAATGTGCAAGCCGTATTTTTTATTTCGAAAATAAATTTTGTAAAAATTGCCAAGCAATATTTTCATTCATGAAAGAAAAATGCTTGAACTTTTTTAAACTTTAACTATCCGACATATTATGGTATTATATCTAGTATTTGTATACTTTTATAAAATTAAGTTTTATATTTTTGTCGGATATTTTTAGTGATTTTTGTTTGTTTATAAACCCAGTCAAATTGTTTTTAAATAGCTTAACTTGCCCATGTATATATATATATATATATATATATATATATATATATATATATATATATATATATATATATATATATATATATGTATATATATATATATATATATATATATATATATATATATATATATATATATATATATATGTACGAAACAATTTATTTATTTTTAGTTTGTAAATTATGAGAGTCCCCCCTTTCCTCCGCCCCAGATTATTCTCGATTCATGAAGGCGCCCTCTTTGGAAAGAACAAAGAATGAATTATCCCAGTAAACAGTTCATATCATCACTAAAGCATTTTGGTATTCTGTCCATTTTGTAAAAACATTTTTTTTTCTGCTACCAAATTGTGAATAATTATTTGTAGCCATTACTTTTTTCATTATAATAACAATCCTGTTATATTTGGCACACTTTTAAACATTGTTTTTCATCAGATAACTAAAATGATTTTATAATGCTATAGTTTTATTTTTCATTACATTGGCATTTCAGTATATTTCAAACATTTTCAACAAATTTGCAAGATAAACAGAATATAATGATCTTAGTAGATGATAACCACAAATAAACAACATTTTGTTTATCTGTGATATGTAATTGCATGTATTGGTTAGATTTTGAGTTAATTTTGGCCTTTTCAAATAATTCGGCAATATTTATTTTTTCGTCCCACCGAAGAACAAAAATTGACATTAATAATTTATATATATATTTTACATAGTTATAAATAAGGCTGAACCGAGAGTAAACACTTCATCTTTGTTTTGAATAAGGTGGTTTTTTTGTTTGTTATTTATATTTTCCCTTTACATTCATTAGTGACAGACACACCCTGTTTTTTAATTAACAATAGTATAATTTTGTATGATTATCTCTAGTATGTACTATGTACATTATTTATTTTACTCAACGGAAGCTCTGAGTCAGTTGATCTAACATCAAACTGTTTCAATGACAGAGACTTTAATTTATTTTGTGAAAATAGCGTGTTTTTGCGTATTATTTCAACAGTTTGGTAGTAGACACACTGGCCAGTAACAGTATATCAAAATGAGAGTGGGGCGCTGAGAATTCTCGAAATAAAAATTGTAATACAAATAAGTTGTCGAGGCAAACTTAAAACCTGTGTAAATTATAAGTACCTACATTTTTTTCGTTTATTTATTTTCACGTAGTATTTTTGTTCGTTAAATTATTAAATTATTTCGTTTTTTGACTTGAGATATATTTTGGAATAAAATATGTATGTAAAAATGTTCATAACAAATAAAACATAAAGTATATAATTTAAAAATTACATTACATTCTATTTATTAACTATATGGTTTTCCTCTGCCCAAAGATGTAGTCTATCTGTTAAAACTATTTGTGTTCCAAGAAAAATTTGCATATTTCATAGATGTCGTTTAGGGGTTGAAATTATATAGATTTCTAGTTTATCCATGCATAGTTCAACTAGCTCTCACTAGATGGTGAAACAGCGGATCATCCCTTATATATAACATACAGTACAGTCACCCACTTTAAATAAGTAGGTATTATATTTGTAGTTATAAGAAAGAAAAAGTTTATTATTAGTTTATTTCGCACCTTATATAAAAAATCTATAACACTATAAGCTATAGATATACAAAATTATATATAATTTTCACAGTAACAGAGCTTAAAAGGTTTATAGGGCTTACAGAATTATACAGAATAGTGTTAAAAAAAATTAAATAGTAAAACTCAATAATCAGAAGATTTAAAGTAGTTACCAATTTCATGTATTTGCATTAAAAAAAAAATCAGATAAATAAATATAAGTTTGTTTAATTTTGAGAAATGAAATGGTGAAACGAAGCTTTTTAACAGTGTACTCCCTAAGCTATTACGAGTGAAAAGTACTATACACAACACAATAAAACTTAGCACTTATTCACTATTGGCTAAAGTAAATTGTTAAAAAAGCAGGGGAGAAAAGTTTTCACCCTCTTTTTATGAAACTCACTGTCCAATCGCGTATCAATTCACAAGGGGACACAAACCAATTGGAGGCGAGGTTTTTAAAAAAATGACTCACACAAAATAATCAAGTAAATAATGTTGGGGGCGAAATAAATAATGGACAATCTAGAATGGAGTGTTTTTATCGAGCTTATCTACAACCATATGATTCAAAAACAAAATTATTTTAGTTATAATTTTACAACTTTTCTGAAACGAATCCTAAAACTAGACAATTAATAAATACACAAATATATTCAATAGTTGTTTAGGTTTTTTTTTATATTACCCTCTTGTTGTGTAAAATCCAAACAACTAGCCCTGGTAATGTATAAAATTGTATCAATAGAAAGATTACGTTTTGCATGTTTCTGTATACAAAATTGCAAATGTCCTAACAATCTATTTTGATCCCTCGTCTATGACAAACCGAAAAAAATCTCTTTGTGAATTTTTTATGGGTCTGACCGTTGGCCCTAGACCTAATTTTTTATCCATCGGCTACTTAGATTTTGACAAAAAAAATAATATAAAAGTATACACACGTGCCAAAGAGGGACAGTCAATATTTGACCCTTACTTAAATATCGACCCGCAAAAAAAAGTAAATACATATTATAAAAATATATTATGGTTTTTCAAAGACCTGTACGTGACAGCCTACCTAATAAGTTTCTGCCAAATGAATTATGTTATACAAAAAGTTACGCCAGTTATTTCTACATTGTTTGTAGCATTGAACGTACGTTTTGGTTACGTTAATTTATAGATTAAATACGAATATATATGGATTCAATAGAAATATAATTAATTTATATCGCGTAATTATTTTCTTAGGTGAAATATATTTGTATTTATAAGTGATGTTAGTTCATACGTTGTATGTAGGTAGAGAAAGGCGAAAAATAATTATAATAAGAGTAAAATTATATTTTATAACATAGTTGGGTTATTCTTTTGACCCAGCATTGATTGGCCATGCAAATAGCATGCAACCCCTAATAATAAGCATACACGACACACGCGGTACTTGTGTAAAAATAAGGGAAAATCTACATGTGTCAATTGTTTGTTTCATGTCAAAATCACTTATATTTCACTTTTTCTTTGAGTAAACACTAACAATGCAGATGTCAATCAACGGCGATTTGACGAATCTGCCAATGCATGATGCCGCGAATTGGATTGGCAAGGGGGCATAGTGCAACAATACATATACGAGCCCCCGCGTGGACAATAGACTATCGTCGCCGACTGACCCCTCCAAATTATCGCATATAAACTTGGTATAGTTTTACGGAAACT
Source organism: Nebria ingens riversi (assembly GCA_018344505.1). Classification (NCBI taxonomy): domain Eukaryota; kingdom Metazoa; phylum Arthropoda; class Insecta; order Coleoptera; family Carabidae; genus Nebria; species Nebria ingens. The sequence continues at coordinate 66,197 of JADQWA010000269.1, read as the reverse complement.
AGAAAAAGATTCTGCACATCTTAACAAATTGCTTATTAAATAACTTGACAAGATATGCAATCAATATGAATGATTAAATACAGTTCTTATTAGAAATTAAACAATGAATGTGTGACCATTTGCGAAACACAAATAATGTATTGTTTTTATTTGGTCAAAAAGTAAACTCCGCGATGAAACTGAGAACTGGGCTTATCTTTGTAAAACCACACATAGATTTCGACCATTTCATTTAGAATTTAAGCAGAACGTGTCGTGTTATCGCAAAAGTGCAGTGACAATAACAACGGTCCCCCATTTTGGTATCGCGCCGAACAAAAACCGAAAAACACGTCACTGAATTTTGCAGTGGGTCATTTCAACACCGCAATGAAAGCAGATGTCCAGTTTGCAGTGTGCAGTTGCAATAGACCACCACGTGCCGTCCATATCCGGTGTTAGTACACCCAAACACACACTAGTAATATGCAACTGTAATAGATAATATACACAACACACAAATAGAGAAATACACAAATAATGTGAGCAAAGTATAACAGTTGTTGGTGAAGCACAGGGTTTTAGGAAAATATATTGGAATTGGTTAAAAGTTGATAAAAAGAGTTTTCTCAAAATAATTTTCATTTTATTCAAATCTCTAAGTCGATTTTAAATAAATGCACATGGTGGAACAATTTGTTAGAATTGTACGTTTTTATAGATACTGCATCTATTTTTCTGCATAGCTTACAGATTTTGATGGATTTTAAAATATGGGATGTGTAGCCAAGTGGTTATTGTAATTGCTACAAATTTTATATCTATGTTATAAATGTATCTACTTATTGAGAATATGGAATAAACCAATTTGATTATCGGTGTCCAATAGAAGAAGATGCAAACAAAAAATTGGTATTTACGAATTTAAAACAAATCCTTTTACAAACGATATTGATGTGAAAAACAGTTGGAATTTTGGAATGTTGTGGAATTAAGAAGTTTTCTATGATCCTTTTACAAAATACCGTTGTTTTAATATTGTAATAATTTATGTAGTTATTGTTAAAATTCGTATTATATAAATTATATTTTGTATTGAATCAACTTTTCTCTGTGTATGCTTTGAAAACAAAGTCAATAAGATAGTTTTTTTAAAGTAATTTTCGCAGAACTATATTTTTCTTTGTAAGATTATGACAGATTGAAAAGTTGTGTAAATAAATTTATCGACTTTATTAAATGGGAAAACGACAATAGCCACTCATCCGTCATATATATTGATGACATTATGAAGTTTCTGAAATGTTCAAGATTGATTTCTTTTATATTTCATAAAGCCTAACTAGAGGCTTGAAGTTTTCTTAAGAATGTTGTTGAAAAATAAGTTATAATTTCTACGACTCATCGTTACCACAAAAGCACTACATACATATATTTTAGTCACAATAAAAGAATGTTCTTCTTGGAGAATAGTATTTATTGAGTATGTATACGAAGCTTGTAAAATTTATTTTTATTTTATTACTTAGTATCATTAACAAAGCACTAAAGATGATTAACTAAATCTGCTATGTCTATAAAAATTAAAATGGCGGCTACGATTTTTATGACAATAAAAATGGTGGGTGCCATATTCAATCAATACTTTGTATTGTAGTCGTTTCCATCATATCATACCATGTTCACATGTTACTTATAGCCTCAAAAATATAATCAATTAATCAAATAATAAAGTTGAACAACTTTAAAATTATATTTTGAAAACTAACAAAATCAAGATTTCAAATTATTTATAATCAATGGATTGAAAACTAATTAAATGAAATTCATGTATTTTAAGAGTAGGTAAGCACAAATAGTATAAAACAAGATAGAAATGCAGTTAAGGGAATGTTTTTTTTTTTAATTGCGATTGAAAATTATTTTAAAACGTTTTATGATTGGAATGTAAACGTGGCGTGCTGAAATGGTCATTGATCATCGTAGGGGGGCTCGTGGTAGTTTGATAAGGGGCGGAGTTTCAGTTCGCACTTGGGAAACTGTCGACAGCTAAAATAGAATCCACATTTCTAAAGTCTTAACAATTCTATCCCCATCGCAAAATATCGCCAATGAAAATTAACAAAAAGATAGAAAACTTTTATACGAACTTACTGACTAATACAAGTTTTCATATAAACTCTACGAAAGTAACGTATGATTACATACACCTAAAGAATAAATATATATTTTTTGTAACAAATTAAACATTACGATAGAAATAGAAAATCACAGCACGGGGTGACTAAGTAGGTTTGAAATGTTGACCACCTTTATTTAAAATGGTCACCTGGCTATTGGACAATGCATCTTTCAAACGCAGCTGAACTGAGTCTATTTTCCTAAATCCTAAACTTAGCACCAGATTTTAAGACTAAAAGTTCAAAAATTCTACTTTCTAGTTCGCTTCAATCCGGTGAGAGAAACGAAGTCTTTTTAGAATTAATATCAAGTTTCCTTATGAGACTATTTACACTTTCGTTGCCGCACAATATTAGTGGCAAATAAATTTATTCTAAGAAAAGTAACGAATACAAAAATATATTTACAATAGCTATAAATATATTAATTGCTAAATCCGTGATTGTGATAAGTATATTTGTATATATGCCTCAACAATTTTCTCTCAATTTACCTAAATCTAGTATCTAACTAATTTTAGAAACTGAATTAGTAACTTGAGTTATTTAATAAAATTTGCTTCTGATTGTGTGTGAATATGTCACTTCAGCGCTCTAAATGCGTGATTTATTGTGAATAATATGATTGGAATGAATGACCGATAGTGTCCGAAGTGTGTGAAATGGTAAAACCGAACCATACCGAGTTTAGGATAAATCTCTGACTATTTTGAGAATTTAGGGTGCACACACACACACACATAAACGTAGAGGGCGGGAAAAGAGTGGGGGATGATGCTGAAGAAATCTACAGGCTACAGAAATGTTGTTGGGTGAAAACGTACGAACTTAAACACCACGCGGAGTTTAAAAAAAAAAGAATATATCTATCTTGTATTTGTTTCTATCAACATCTCTTAGTTAGAAGTTCATATGGTTGAGTTAAATATCAAAAACCGTGATCTGTGTTGAGTGTTGATACTCTTCTGTGTAGTGTTCTTAAAAATAAAGGTACTCGGTGAAAAATGTATAATTTGATTTACATTTAGAGATTTATATGTTCTGCTTTAAATGTTTAAATTTTTATTGGATTTATTACTAATTTAGAGATTGTTTAAATGTTTATAATTTAGTTTATTTTATTTTTTTGTATCATAATTCTCGATATATTATTAATAATTAACTGATGAAATTTTATGATGAATGAACATTTGAACATTTATTTTTATATTTATAAAATCATTATTATTATATTATAGAAGGGTTTTGTTTTTGTAAATGTTATAGATCACACATGACAGACATAATGGCAGATGAAGATAGTGGGGTAGAAATGAATCAAGTTCGGACAGAAAATGGTAAGTAATTCGCAAAACTATTCGATATGTTATACGTTTTGGTAATATGCATATAAGTATGTATATAGTATTGATTAACAATAAAAAGAATTAAAACTATATCGAATTTGTTAATTTATTATAGAAAGCAGAATAAGATGCTTTAAAATTCTTATAGTAACCCAACTATTTCGAATCATTTTCAAATGATAATGAATATTTTTTTGGCTTACTGCATTCTTAAGTAGAGAAAAAAAGAAGGAAAAAATGCATTGGAATTTTGAATGGTTTTGGGGGGCCAACCACATTTATGCCTCTTTTATTTTTCGTTTTTTATAGATTTATTTCCTATTCTGTATATAGAATTTTAAAGTTTGAATTGACTTCCTTAACTAACACTTGTGTCGTAAGCCCGCGCATGATCACTAGCGTTATATTTATTTTTTCACTTTTACTACATAGATAAATGGGTATTGTATACAACTGATGAAAGCCGCGTATAAGAAAATAGTTATAAACATTATTTATAATACACGTTATATGCTTAGTGCTTGCACGTGTGTAAGTGTTGCTTTGAATTTTACTATAAATAGGAATTATTATATTACCTATATCAATCCCAAAAAAAAATCAATCAGTGTAGTTATTTTAAAATATATCTTTAGAAGATTTAAATTATCTTACAATGTAGTTTAATTCTTATTGAGCTAAAATAAAATATAGACAATTCTAAGGCAAAAAGAGGATTGTGTGTTTTTTTTTTCTTGAAATATTTTAAAAGTTTACTCATAGAAATAAAAGAAATTGAGAAACGTGTCTATGTTGTGCATAGAAAAAGCTTCACTATATTATCAAAAGAGCGCCCGAAGTTTTTCCAGGAATTAGTAGGGCCCTTAGTTAGAGCCCTCACCAAATCATGCGGCAAACTGTACTAAATACATCTCAAACAAAATACATTTAAAAAAACTTGTATACCTACATAGTAATGTTATTTACTAAATAAACAACAACTTTTTGAACCTTTTCAAATATTATCACGTATATATCGCTAAATCAAAATGATAAACGTTTTGATAAATGCAATGTAGAATATAAGAAAATAATTGCATTCAAGAAAATACTTTTATTTACATGAAATTAAAAATTAACTAATGTATAAAAAATGTTTCGTGCATAATATTCATAAGAAGTAAAATATATTTGGGTCGTTGAACAAACGTAAAACCACATTTGGTATGAGTGCATTTCCGGTTCCGTAATCTGTTGTTTCACAACAGCAGCCATGTTTTTTTATCATGAACCCTCGAACGGACTGATAACGCATTTTAAGTACACCCATGATAAGATATAAGGCGTAAAAAAAAGTTGTTTATTGTCAAAACATTTTAAGATTATCACATACAATACAGCTTTACCTATTTCACATAAAATTTCGAACATACAAAAAAGAAATATTTTCATTTCATAACAGATACACGTATAGAATTTCGCTTAGAACATTCTACCGAATATTTGAAATTGAAGCCATGGGGGGACGCCATTATGATGCGAAGGCGTCTCTTAGCGACGACCAATCATATTTAGCGTCGGTTATGACGTCACAAATGTAATATTCAACCAGAGAGAAGGGTGTCATGATCAATACTGTATTAATATAATGTATTACGCACACGCATTTCGCATCCTTACGCACAGAGCGCGCGAAAAATGGACATTGCAATCAAAATAAAATCAGTTATCTAAAAATATATACCTACTGTAAATGCTTTATTATAATTATTAATATATATATTAATAATATATATTATGATCTAAAAGATGTCATTGATAGATTAAATTCGTAAAATCAATTAAAGAGCACTGCCAGTTGCATATGACCGGGTGTTATATTATAATTAACATTAAATCGTTAAAACGTATAACTATAGGTAGACATATCACAACAGGAAAAACTACTTCTACAATCCACTCAAACTCGCAAAATATTTGCAACTCTTATTCGGTAAAAATGGCGGGACTATATATATGTATTTGTAAAGATTACGAAACCGAAAACGATGAATGAGCGTTTACTATGACGATCTATATAACTTTTAATACGATAAAAAAAATCTACACATTCCCATATCTAAGAAACGAAATACGTTCTTATAGTCCATACTGTTAAGGATGTAAACAATAAGTTTTAAAAAGCGAAGCGGTGATTGGTCCGTCCGTTTTTTAAGGTTCCCGTTTTGGGATCACATTGCTTCAGTATGTTGTGCGATGTGCATGTGATAGGTTTTGAAAAAAAAACTATTATTGAAATGTAGTCTATTCCGATTTGAAAATTTATTTAATTTTTAATACGATGTTTCGAGATATTTATTGATAAGTGTTAGTGATTATTATTAATGATTTCAAATGGAAAGTGATTCAACGAAAACTAATGGGAAAGGTATATGATTTTGTTTCTCAACCTTCGCTTTTTTATGTATTTACTTTTGTTTATATATAATTAAACGCAGTTGTTGTCGTTTAAATAATTTCGCAATATTTTTAAATTTTTTTGAAAAAAATTCTTAAGTTAATTTACAAATTTTTGCTCAAATTTCGCAATCGTTTCTAGAGTAAATTGACAATTTATAATAGCGTTAAAAGCAAGTAGAATAATTTGAAATGAATTGATTGACAGACAAGATATAAATAAAAAAATATTGAACGTAATTAGAATACATTAATGAAAACGATGAGAATGACTTGCTTGGAAAGCAAGTCAAAAGCTGTATATAATAATGAAAGGTTGGATGAGGATGAGTAGTAGATTGGAGTTTGGAGAAACATTGTTAGAATACCTAAATTAAATTATGTTTCTTTCAAATTCATTAAAACTAAAAATACTAAATCGTGTTAGATTTTATCTCTGATATTTTTTTTTTAAATATTGTATAAAATAAGGAAGAATCATTATTTTTTAATGTCTCAAATAATTATCTAAGATACTGAAGAATTTGAAATGGTTCCGGAAAGACAGGTGATATGAATCATGATAAACACGCACGATTTAAAGAACTCGTAGCATACATGAGGAATAAATGTTGGTTATTTCGTTGAATCAATGTGTTTGATTCATAAACTTTTGGGGATTTTGACATTCGTCATTTTCGTTCGAATGACAAATACAAATCGTCAAACTTTTATAAGAAGGCTATTTATACTTAAAAATAAATTAATATATTGATTATTTCATAAATTTAAACTACTAAGAGGCGCCATTGTATCAATTTATAATCAAACATTTTACATTAAAATTTACTTTTTGAAATGTTAACCATTGATTAGATATAAATGCTCCAAAACACGATTTTAGATTAAAATATAAGTTTTCTTGAGATTAGTTGTGTGTGTGTGTGTGTGTGTGTGTGTGTGTGTAATAGTTAAATGTTTCGTATGTGAAGGGTGAGAGAGTGGTAATTCTCAAACACATATTCGACAACGGTATCCGTGACCATGTTTGAGAGATATCGTTACAATAGTAAATTCATACCGGATCGGGCCCGTTGCCAAAAAACCAAGAGGGTACCTTCACCTTGTTGTTATGCACATGGGGTGCAAGAAATACGCTAGGATGTTGCCCTTCGGCTTCAACTAGCCTAGCCCCGGCCCGGTTCTTTAGACGGGCCCATCGCACAATACCTGTGCTATGTCGGGAATAATATCTAGTTACCTGTACTAGTACAGTGGCGTACTCATAAATGAAATCACAATAAAATATATCATTTATGCTTGACACAATTTAATAACATATTATTTCAAATTAATTCTTTTAGCAACAAATAAATGCACTTGTTCTAAGTTTCATTCAAAAATCGTATAAATGTTTGTCAATATAGTCTCAGCGCGACCAACTCTATCTATATTATTTATACTTATTTGTGTACTTAAGTTTTACTCGTATTAAATTAAATTTTTACTTATATTAATAGTATTTCATAGTTAAATGATGATAAATAGAATAAATGAATAGCCATACATGTAACTGACGCGTTTGAATTTTATTTGAACATCCCTTGTGCCGTAAAGCAGTGACAGTGAACCGAACTAATAGTGTCATAGATTAGTGCGGGCTGGGAAAGATGCACGTTCTTTTACGGGACCCTTGCACAAGGGGTTGAACCGGGCTTCTTGAAGTTTCGTCTAGTTCGGCGGTGGCTAGGTTGGGTTAGGTTAAGCCAACCGAAAACAGGCTTTAGCAATTCAAACAAGCGTTCTTCAACTACCTATGTATAACTATAATAGTGGATAACCACGTGCAACATAAATGAAATTTAATATCGTTTTCACTTTATACATTTTAGTATAACTTAAGAAAACGTTGTTGTATCCTCGCTTATACGTATATTCACATCAGCTAACATATGAGTATCCAGGTTCAATGGCAACCCATGCATTTACGAAGAATCGTTTTTTTATATTTATTTTACTTTTTACTTCAATTTTATAAAAATGGCGGTAAAATATTAAATAAATTTGCAAGCCTAATTAATTTTTATATTTAAATTAAAATATAATTTGCTTTAAACTGATAGCGATTATTGGCTATATTTACAACAATTACTGCAATATTTTTTTACTTCAGCTAACTGAACAACGATTATGGATGGCTATTGATTAGGTAATATAGATATGATTGTTGTAAATATATCTTAATATTGAGGATGTTTGTTATTGTTATATTTTTGTATGCAATTTGAGTGCAATTTTTGGCAAGTCACGCGGTTCGCAGGTTCGGATGTTGGCAGTGCCAGTCAAGGGGGTAGCGAAGGGGGCCCTGGGGTAATGCGGAGGGGGCGCTGTAAGTGGTTCAACGTCGCCAAGGGATGGGGATTCATCACGCCCGACGATGGCGGTCAGGATGTATTTGTTCACCAGGTATTCCATCTTATAATTATAAATATATGTATATTTTTTAAATGTACTAGATATATTTATATTTAATAACAATACAAATAAACATTTCTTTTGAATGCAATACATTCTTAACTTACACGATAATCTATGAAATGAATAAAATTCGAATCAGTAATAATAAATCATATGCGACCTGCAACAGGTATGTTTCCATACATGTGTAAAAACCTGCAAAACTATGCTAAAAAAATATTATTTCTACACTTATCGATGTACCCAGGGTAAAATTTTGGGAAACCAACCCCTAATATTTAATATATCACCCCATTGTCAATGCACCCTCCCGATATTTATTTTTTACGAATTCTCTTCAAACAGGTACTCACTGTATAAAATAACATTGTTGTCTATGAATCAGAGTTTGATTTACCTATAAAAGAAAATGGAGCAACCCTTGTTATTTGATAGGTACCGCCAAAATAGCATTCATATCTATTTCCTGTTTATTAACTAGCTATTTTTTATGTAAATTATGGCCTCTATGATTGAAACTTCAAGGGGGTTTATTCAATTCAAAAGGGGTTAAAGTTCAACTAGTTTTTTAAAAATTATTTTTATTGTGTTTTGGGCTTGTCAAATTTCAATCTGCAAATTAAATTAGGTGGTTGTGTATAATAGATTTATAAGTGGTTTGGAATTCACGACAGGATTTTCTTTTTGTATTGCGATTGTCCGACAAGAAATTAGTTCTCAGCTTGAAACTTTTCTGGATAATAAACCACAATATTTTTAAAACGTTTTATATAGTTTGCGTTCACTGTGAATTGATAATTATAGTTTTACTAGTATATTTAGTTTGAGGGTTAATTTTATTTGTTGTGTATAATCATTTGTCTATTTTCATTATATTGTTTTTTTTAAATTTAATAGATTAACTTCAGTAAAAGAATATTTATGTTCCGTCTCCTGATACCAAGTACCAATTAATAACAGCTTTTATTTAAGAGTATTTGAAAATTCATATTAAATAATTCACAACAGAGCGTAATACAAATGACCGGATTTCGATCTTTGGGAGATGAGGAAGAAGTTGAATTCGATTTCCAAACTTCAGATAAAGGGTTAGAGGCAACCAGAGTCACCGGTCCCGCAAGAGCAGATTGCCATGGTTCCCACATAAGGCCCATATCGAAAAAACGGTATAGAAAAATCAGGTATACCTTCATAAATATTCAGTCATTAATTCACGCAAAAATATTTACCCTCTCATGAATAACGCTACATATATTGTATATCTCTATTTTAATTATAAAGTTTTAAACTGTGACTGTTGTTTTCGACCATACACTAGTTACTTAATTGAACTCATTAATTTGAAGATTATGATTATTCTATTTAGATGTTATAATTGCGGAGAATTCGCAAATCATATAGCCGCGAAATGCGCGATGGGACCACAACCGAAACGCTGCCACACTTGCAAGAGCGAAGACCATCTGATAGCGGATTGCCCAATGAAAATCGATCGAAAAAAGCTGGCGACTGAGGATTCTGAACAGAGTAAAAATGGCGCAGCATCCGACAGCAGCGTTAGCGCTGCCACTGAGGGAATAGCCAAACTTCAAGTTGAATAAATCAACTCTTAACGTTAAACAATTTAATAGCAGTAATGTTTTTCAATATTTCCTGAACATTATCAATAATTTATCAAACATTTTCTATACAACTGGAAAAATGAAATATTTTTATTAATTTATTTATTAAATAATATTATAAAATTAATTGAATAATTTACGAAATATTTTGAATTAAATAACGTTGAAAAATTGAAAAACATATCTGAGAAATATATAAATTGCTATTCTAAATTTTGTCAACTAGCAAATTTTAGTTCAGTGATGTTACATAGATGTCTACACGTATCTTATTTTAATGTACTCTCTAATACATTTAAACGACAGACGTTGACACCCTTTATTAAATGGGCCGATATATTCAGGAGTTAGTTATAATTGAGGCGATATTACAATTTTTACAACATACATTTTCCAGTTAAATAAATCTATTATAAGTCTAAATATAATACAACCTGCTAAAGAAATTTATATTTTTACACATAACACTCGGAGCAAAAACATCATTCAGTGCATTGCAATAAAAAAAAAAAAAAGGACAGTCGGTCGCCATTTTACAACAATACTAACGAATTTACATATCGTGCTGTGAATTAAATTAATATTGACTCGACTCGATTTAATCAAATTTTGTTTAGGGCAAATTTTGATCAAATTTTTGTCTCTACCCAATCTAGGTATTTATAATATTATATCGGGGAAACTCGAGGGCAACTTAACCAGTGGATAGAGTTTTGTTTTGGATACTCGAAATTGTCCAAACTTACTGTTAGATTTTAATGGAAAATGAAATATTTTTCTTATATGTTCATCGTGTAGGTTTAACTTTAGCGTTTAAATAGCTTAGGTTTTCAAGAATTCAATTATTATTTTTTACAATATCATTCCTATTTTCGTAATTTTGGTTCCTTAATTATTTATATAATTTGATTGCCATATATAAATAGAAAAAGTTTTATTTGAGCTTTTGCAAAATAGTTTGGTTGATATGGAAATAAAATGTCATAATAATCACAAAATTTGGCAGTCAAATAATTCCATAAGATTTCAAATCCTATATGTTAAGTTACCAAGAAGCTTAAGTTAAGTTCATTTACTTATAAACAATGACTGATTTTTTACACATGTTCAAAAAAGTGTTCATTTTAGATTAAAATCGTTACCAATATTTTGTGTATTTTAACTTTTAGTATGGTTGCTCTTTATTTATATTTCCATTGCAGGAAATATATACTATTTTGTACCAGCTAGTGGTGACGTAACTGACTTCAAGATATAATATATTAATTTTTGTTTAATCAATATTACTATTAACTATTTATGAGATAAATAATATATTAGACTCAAGTCATTAACGAAATCACGTCACCACTAAATGGTTAATAAATAAAACAAAGAGTAACTAGCAAATGTGTATAATTTGTATATTGACGTGGAAAGACACCATTTTTATACCTCGTAGACGCATTAAATTTTTTATTTTGTCATTTAATTGTACAAAAAATTATTTATTTAAAATTATTTATGAAAAATTGTTTTATTATTTTGAAATTACGACAACATTAATTATTTTCTTTGGTGTATTTATTAAAAGTTTTGATTATTTCAAATTTTATTTACAAAATCGACATTCTTAAATATGCCATTTTTTTCACGGAAAAAATAATTTTCCTTTGTCACTAATGGTATATTTAATAAATTCGATTTTTATTTTTCTTTCCAGGAGGTATTTTATGTAGATCAAAATTTTAACGAAAATAGAAAAAAATGGGCGTCAAAAATACATAAAGGTGACATCTACGTAAAATAATAATAATTTTCTTGTATTTCATTTCGTAGATTTAATATTAGCGTACGTAAGTTTAAGTTTAGCAATAAGTTAACAGTAAGATACCGAAGTTACTAACAACAAACTACCTCATTATCAATAAGCATAATTTATTGAATATCAACATGAATTCGTATATTCACATAGACTATTTTTACAAGCGTATTTTGTTTAGACTGATTTTGTTTCACTCAGGGAGTAACAAATATGTTCAAATATACATACTCATGTACCAAATGCAACAATTTTAAACAATTCTTTTTAAATAATAATAAATAGTTTTTGTATAATTGTGTATTATTTCACCTACTTGAAACTACAAATTTTGGAAATCCACAAGCTAATTTATTATTATTTTGACCAATTTAACACTTATTTATTTTAAATAGGTTAAAATGTAAATTTAAAATCTAATTTACCTATATTAGTTTCGTCTGTAATGGCAATTTAATATTCGGTAATCGTCGAATAACTATCCGAAGAAATCCAATTTCGTCAAAGTGAATATAATTAAACTTTTCACAAAAGGGACGTTACACTCACAGAGTGCGCATTTTAAATCAAATTTCAAATTAAGAGCAGTTCGTTTCACGTGAATATATCATAAAATGAATTAAATCAATTTGTTCACTAAATTTTCATTGGTTTCTAGAAAACGCGAAAACTTCTGTATGTATGCATATGTATTATAATATAATTTTAACTGAATTAATAATAGTTCTCCACATCAGAAAAATGTTTGTTTTTTTGTCACAGAGGGAAAAAATATTTTGTTTGTTCATTCAGTAAATTCCTAAACATGATGTTCCATGCATTATTATAACCAACGTAGGCGAATGAGTGAACCTTTTAATAATCATGAATTTGACTCCCTTTGGCATTATATGATGGATGGGATTTTATAATCTTTAAAATTAATTAACTAATGTGGTTTTAAAAATAGTCTGATGACACACATAATATAGTTAGCAAATTAATCAATAAATATGACCGCAAGCAACAATAATGCAATCAAATTATAATTGAAAAGAATATGATACCATTCTTTTCGAGAAATCAAATTATCTTCGTAAAAGATTAATACTGGAAAAGTTTTCTATAGGTAGAATGTACATATAATTTCATATATTTCTGAATTTACAATAAAATGAATTACACATTAACTGGTCGTCTTAAGAGCACGTCCGTCCAACTATAACAAGTGAGTGAGGGGTGTAGGGGTAAAGGGAGGTTAGTGGACAGATATACCATGTTTGGTGGATTATCAAGTATCAATGGATGACATTTGTAACACATGGTGCAAAGTTCGAGCATTTATAACATCTGGCCATAAAGTTCTGAAAATATGACAGGGAGAGTTTTGGAATTTTAACATTAGATCGATCAGTTCAGGAGTTGCCTCTTCTCCTCCTCTATATCGAAGATAGGAGAGGGAGATGGTGACAACGACACGTACTAAACTCAAACCAGCAGATAACTGTGTCTTTTTTAGCCGCGACAACGCAACACTGCGAAATATACACTTAACTTTTTTTTCTTTTTGCTGTCACAACAGAACTCTAAGGTTTATTAAACTAATCAAGTTTTTAAAACATTCCGCCCTTACATTCGTTTTCAGGTAGGTATACAATGAATTTTAAACACATCTTCTGGTATCATTTGCAAGGACATTTATGATAACATAACTAACAAGTTGAAAAACAGTCAAGGAAGTAATGCTAGAAAGTTGTTCATTTCAGGGATTGATAACCAAAACTTCGTTAATATGTTAACAGTATTTCCGCAAGATTAGTTTACAATTTTGAGAGCTGCAGCTCTAAAAGAACTTTGATCAACTTTGGAGAAAAATACGAAATATATTACGGACCATTAACGTTTGAGAAAAATACGAAATATCATAATTTTATAAATTACTCAAACAAATAATATATTTTTTTAAATAATACAATGATTATAATTTACATTAGATTGTCAACATGAAAACTAATTATCATTTAAATCTGAGATAAAAAAGTATTTCGTTGAAACGGTAAAACACTTTCAAAACTTCAGAAATGTATTACTAAAAACTGAATACACATAAAAAGTTTCCAGTTTAAGAGATTGATGAGTAATACTTTGTTAATATGAAAATAACATTTCAGCAAGATTGGCTGAAAATTGTGGAAGCTACAGCCCTTAACACTAAATCTCTTCTGTACTACGAACGTCTAGGTAAAAAAAATGAAAATATGAATAAACCTGTGACCGAAAAACTGTGTAGCAAAAAGAAGCAAAACTGATTATCCGGAACTGCGCGTCTAACACTTGTATCCTGCTCTGGTTACAGACGTGTAATGACCGCACCTTTCCGGAATATTGATTCCGGCGACTCCGGTAGAATATAAACCCAGTGTAAATATCATATGATGAACTTTCGGCTCTGTGGGGGGCAGCAGTAAAACTTATATGTTATCCTTTTTTCGTACAGTGTACGGTACTCCGTGATTACACTATCTTTATCACGCGGTACCTATGAAGGGTATGAGTATACGTTTGCGTTTGAATGTGCACATAAGCTCTCCTACACGCTACCAAGGTTTGTTTGGGTGAAAATCCTTGAAGATCGAGGTCGACTATATTAGCGTGTACTCAAGTACTTGACAGCGTAGTGTCGACGTTCACTCACTCAAATGAGTAAATCATACCTCTTAAAAATGCGAAATTTACTGTGTACAGTCACTAGGAGAAATCGTACTATTTCAAATAATGAAAATGAAAATTCATTTAATATAGGTAATAGAGGAAGAGATCATAAAACTTAAAAAATGATAAAATTTTAAAGAAGAATCAATTTATTCTTGACACTATTCCTGTGTCTCTCCAGTGTATCGTTAATCTAGAAGCTAGTTAATAAAAGCCATTCAAACCAATTTACAAGGCACCTTTGGTTTTATATCCATTAATCGACAAACGGTTCCAATTGCGAACGGGAACAGAAAAAAAGAAAGAAACGCAACACGATATATACAGTCCCCAGGACCGTAACGAGTGGGAATTGAATCAGGGTGTAGTAACACCTGGGCTACATACCCCAAATACACACGTTTTAGTCGTTTCTTTTCGTGGAAACGGCGAGCTTTTGGTCGGACGGCATGATGAGTGAGCGGTCGTTCGCAACACACAGCGGATACAACGACGGAGTGAGTGAATTTGCCGCACTGACGCATATTGGACGGGGATAGAGGAGCGTCGTTGCCAGGGGCAACCAGAAGCTGCATAGTAGGTCCAGTAACATCGACCCAAGAGCGCGCGCGACCGCCTTGTATGTACATTCAATGGGGAAACTTTCTTAAAACACACCACGACCCACACTTTTAATATCATTATACAATAGACGAAATATTAAAATACATAACAGAGAACCAAACTACCCTTGCACAGCGAAATATTTGGACGTTTTTGTAAATTACTTGAATTTAATTTAACATCATGACACATTACAGAAATGTATGTCTCCATGATTGAAGAGACTTTTAGGTTAGGGACACATTTAATAACCCTTAATGCCGTTACAATAACGTGTTGTGTTGTATCATATATATGTCAGTCATCGTCAATGTCACCCAATTCCCCAACCAGCCGCCCTCACCATCACCATCGTCATCGGCCACCGTTGTCATCCTCATCGGTGTCGTGTCGCTGACAAAGCTTCATCTTCATTCTGTACCCTAGTGATCTCTTTGTGTTCTATAAGTGGCCACCACGCGAATCACTCAAAATGCACGTACAAGAGTTTTTTTTATATTCGCCCTTAAAAAAAAACACAAAAAAAAACGGAAAAAAGAAGGAGAGATACAAAGGTTGGTAGAATTTGTCAATTACAGCGATTTTTTAAACTAATTTAATATTCAGATGATTTTGTTATACTTTTAATAAGTGGTCTAAAAATAAAATTTAGAGTTTTTAGAGTGCACGCTGGAGAGAGATTGCATTTTTCTTTATGTTGAATATTGATTTAAAGTTCAGCTTAAATGTAAGTTCAATGGTCTCCCTTAAGAGAATTTGAGTTCGCCAACTGCAGTAATATATCAAAAGCTGTAAAAAAACTCTAGCATAAACTTATACTCTTAAGAAAGAATTTAAATATATTTCCAATTAAATAATATAAGATTTAATATTGAATATCGTATACCGGGAAAAACCCCAACACAACACAAATTGCCAATAGTATAATACGAATTGCGTCACTTATACACATTACGCTACTTAAAACTATATTGCAGTCTGTAAAATATGTATTTTATTGTTCATATTAAAAAATATTTTATCTACAATAAACTTTATTACAAACATAAGTGCTAACACACGCGGCAACAAAGAAATTATTTTTGATATAATTTATTATACAGATCAAACAATTAATAATTCAGACTATATGAAATAATATACAAATTAATATCGTTATAATATATTTTGGGACAGAAGTTGTATACAGTTGTGTAACCATGAAGAAGGTTAACTGAACGAACAAGTTAAAGAAAGACCAAATATAAAAGTAAGGGATGTAGAAGTCCCGAAGTGGTTGTTTATCAAGCAACCGAGTTGCATTCAATTAAACGGGATAAAACGGATCGGGCTGACAACCTCAACACTACACATGCACGTCGCAAAGTTTTTTTGTACTTTTTATTGCGCGAATAGCCACGGAAGTGGGTAGGGCCTGAGTGTATTAAAGCCGCCACGTAATATTCAAGTGTTTTTTAAATATTTACCACCGCGCGAAATGAAACAATTGCAACATTTCAACGACTGCATTGGGAAAACAAAAACAGTATAATAACATTTTCAGTGGTGTACGTCCCATGACAATAAATTCGAATTTTTTTATTTCAACCAAAAGAACAATTGAAAAATCTTTGATATGATAACTCTTCAAATAATTATAACACTAGTTTTAATATTGTTGTTATTACTCATCCTCAAGTGCTTTTTTTAATAAATATATATATATATATATATATATATATATATATATATATATATATATATATATATATTTTATGGTTATTTTACGTGAACCCAATATGTGTAAATGTGTGTCGCAGAAGAGTTATCCTTTTGAAGGATAATTTATCCTTATGTAACATAAACCGAAACATGAATCAGCGAAGAAGAATCATGCGCGATAGTGTCCGATGCGCGCCGATCTTGTCATGGTGGTGCGCCCTATATATTTTATCTTTGAAAATAGGACGCGAGTGGCGCGCCCCCACAGAGTGAACGGTGAAATCGCGAACCAAGACGTCCTGGGCGGTAGTACACACCCGCTGGCGTTATGTTATATATTATTAACAGCCTGGTTAACAATCATACACACATCTAATTTAAAACCATTACACTCGTCATTGTCACTCTGTACATAAAGTCAAAATTCAAGAATTATAAAAAAAAAACACCTTAAATTACTATAATCTGTTCAATATCATATCTCCAGTGTGGTGTTGCCTTAAATAGTGTTAAAATGCAAAAATATGTGACTGCCCTAACGAAGGTGTGTTGTGTTTAGTTTACCTACTGTTATATGTTTATTTTGTTTGTGTGGTTAGTATTTGTATAAATACTAAAGTTGTGTGAAATGAACTATAATAATACATCTTGACACCACACTGTTTTAGCAACTGCTTGTCCACATTTCATTTCGTTGAGTTTGCATCAATTACTATTATGTTTTGCGAAGCGTTCGAGGAGTGTGTTATTATGATTGCTGTATGTTTTTTTCTCTCAATAAATGTATAAAAACGACAAAGCACACTGTATTTCCATGCATTGATGAAACTAACGTTATTCTGTTATATTTTCTGTTGCGCAGGTACTTAAAACACTCGTCTTAGTTCGCAATCAGGTTAACATAAGACTGTATAAACAAAACAACCATATATTATATAATAAACATTAAGATTTTTAAACAAACAAACAAACTTGCTAAAAAAACGAATTTAAACCAAAACGAACTACTCTTAAAACTTATAATAAAATATACATTCGTGTTGATATTAAACCTAATACTTTAATGTGATAGAATTATATTTCTAGTAAATATTTTTAATAGTGAATTTTAATATTATTCTGTTGATACAGTGTAAATAAAACTAAAATATACGTAATAACTAAAAAATAAAAAAACCCGCTCAAATAAAACAAAACAGGGCCGAATATAACCGAAAACGGTAAGTATTTTTGAACCAAAACTTTAAAAACAAGAAATGCTGATGTGTAGTATCATATAGTGCTTTTGGCTGCGGTAAATTCATAGCTTTAACAAAAATCCCGCCAAAAAACGCGGTACCTACCGAAATTTGGTTATAAATAGTGTGGATGAATCGAATCGATTTGATTTGCCGGTCCTATCGCAATAACGTTGTCCATAACCTACAAATCCGGGGTCTACGCCCATCTTATTCAAAAACGAACCAAAACAAAATACGTATCTATAACGAAACGAGAACAGAGTAGTCGATTGTGATGCAGTTCGGAGCGCCGCGACGGTAGCCGCGCGGCCAGGATCGGAACTAGCCACGCCCCATGCGCAGCCCGGGAAGAGCGGGTGAAATTAACCCCGAAAAGAGAGTCAAACCGTTGACTCTTTGAACTCTCCAGGCACGACGTGGCTATGACCTCAATATACTATATACACAAAGTAGTTGACGACGTGTGTTCATATGTATAAATGTATCTCGTATGTATGTATGTATCTATGCAGTATAGGAGTTGTAGACAACACAAGGATTTACGAGTAGATATTAATTGTGGAAAATAAACAATATTACTTTACTATTTTAAAATCTTACACGCCCAATAATGGCTTAGTTAGGACTCGGTTAGTAAATTAAAGTATATGAGTTTGAGTGAGTATGTATGTATTCTGGAAGAGTCATGCTGATGCCAATGATGACGACACACAGCTAGACATACAGGATTCTGCTAAGGTGGGGGTGTGGTGACGTAGAGAAGGGATGAGGGTCGTTGGACGCAAGCGATCCAGGGCAATCGTGTTAGTGAAATCAATGGTTGTTGTATTACACACTGTGACAAAATTCGTTATGCGTGAATCACCAAATTTTTTCATCAACCCCCCATAACAGTTTTTAAGAATATCACCACAGTACAGTTGGATTCAAACGATTTGGCAATTCTTGTCGGAAACCAAATTCGCTGATTTACACCTTTTATTTTGTAGTTTAAGTGTAGGTTAAATTATATTCTTATATTTCTACTAAGAAGTCTTTAAAGAGAATTATTGAATTTCTTCAATAATCCTGAATAACCTGATAATTTCAAAAAAATCTGAATAATAGTTTCTAAAAAATTTTACCAACCAATGAATTTTATCGAACCTAAATCTTTGGAAACCTAGTAGTGTTTATTATTTTCCCCAAACAAGTTTTTCAATAGAAGCCCACACAAATTCGCATATCATTCTTAGAACAGTTCCTAGATGATAAATTCCCGAAATTACAACGGTCATCCTTAATTCGCCGAATTTGAATCTGTATCTAGAATTTCCTACAACCGCGATTTCATTCAAGCGTTCACGGAAAAACTTGTAGCGTGGGCCGTTTCTAGAAATCGCCAATTTCATTGATGGAGTCAGATGTGTTTGAGAAGTATGATTGGAAATAGTAATTATTGCATTTATACTATAATTTGCATATTACGGCAATCAACGCAAATGTGTGTTTATTCTTTTGCTATAGGCCTTTAATTTCCATCATCCTGGGGAGTTATTGCATGTCTTTACATAATTTAAAATCAATATGGCATGATGAGTATTGTACTCTACTCTACGAAAGGGTAAATTTGAGTAGTACACTCGGAGTGATCGGATGTTGTCACTCAAGTTTTGTATGAATTAGCATGTTATGTAGGTATATGCGATCCTGGTAACCGTGGTTTAATTCTTGAATGCGCCTAGTGAGTGATTGTATTTGAAATGACAACATGTCGTAAATGATGAAAAATAAGTACAGTACAGTACAGTGCAGTACAGCATACGTATTACGAATCCGTAGGTGGTAGCGATGTTGGTGTATTTATTTACTGGCAGATCGTGTGGTATGACGCGACTCGAAAACGGCGTGTGGGCTTTTCCAAGTGTGCGCGCGCGACGGCGGAAAACCGTGACCGTTGCACACTCTACCGGCGAGCTTTCTAACCCAGGCGCCGTCAGTTAGAGACGAGCGTCCGTAAACCGAACGTACAAGTAACACCGGCATCGAGTTACCAAAAAATCAGATACAAAAACATCCACATTCAAATAACCATTATCAAACCAAATACACTTCACACAGCAACTCATAGACCGCGAGTTTGCTAATTCAGTGCTCGGAACTGTCGGGGACTAGTCAAAAATTTCGTTGTACAAATACGCGTGCAAAATTCGAGTGATTGTGACCGAGAACGCGTTCGATTTTCGTAAGCATATCGTTTTAATACTATTATTATAACATTCTATTGTCTTCTAATATCTCTGATAGTGAAAGTGGAGTGGAAATTTAAGAATTTTAAAGCAGTAGATTCGCGTATACCTACAGCAGAGTGGAGTTTTGACAGAAATCAATATATTTACCTTCCACTCACATGAAAACAAATGGGGATGCGGTTTTGATGCTATAACTCCTCTATGTCATCGTCGATTTCTTTAACAAAGTGCCAAATTTTCGGGTAGTGAGATAGTTACTTAGATTTTTAAATCAAACCAAACAATTTGTAAATACATTTACTATTACACAAATAAACAAAAATAAAAATAATACAGGTTCAATTGTTTACGTGTGCCAAAAGTGTTTTATAGTATATACACATATTATATATATATACATATATTAAAATAATTCTTAATCGTATTTATTACATTTTAAAAACTGTGTTTCTTGGTGAACTCAAGTCAATAAAGATATGGGAGCAAAACATAGTGTAGAAGCTGCTAAAAATAATGCACAACATTGGAACAATATCGAGGTGAGATCGCACAGCATTCTACTCTCACCGGTATCTTTCTGAACTATTCATCACTTAACCCTTTTCGTTGTTTTCTACAACGTTCTTTTCTTCGACACAAATCCAAACACTTTTTTAAACGTTTATTTATTTGCTACGAACTAGCATCATTTTCAACTAGCACTTTTAAAATTTCATTGTAATTTCTACTAAACAAACATTTCCGCCGCATTCCAATGAAAACAACAACTTATTTATACATATACCTATATCATACGAAATTTTAAAACTGCAAATTGAAATTACTCCTGCCTGACACCAATTTTGTCATTGTTATTTTAGTGTTGTTTTATTTAATATCACGTTTATTTAATGCACCTAATTATTCACCCAAGTTCTCACCAATGTTTTTCTTCATACACCACACGAAAGCACCATAATATTTAATTTGCACATTAAATTTAACTAAATTCATTATATTGTAATTTATAAATGAAAAGTGATTAATTATATATATATATATATATATATATATATATATATATATATATATATATATATATATATATATATATATATATATATATATATATATATATATATATATATATATATATATATATATATATATATATATATATATATATAGCCAATCACAAATTTTAATGAAATTATTATTCATTGGTTGACAGTAACATATATTTTAATGTATATAGTATTTTAACTTTAATAAAAGTATTTAAACATGAATACATGAAATATCACAGTCTTAATACCTTGACACGTAAATTTGTGTAAGTGGATTTATTATTCAATGATTCTTCTAATTACCAGACTGGAGATCTGGTGACATACAAACACATATACATATCATGAGATCGTACCATACTAGGGACATGAATAAATTGCAAATTGGTATTGTGCAGAGTACTTATATATGTGTAATACCATTATGGTCAAAATAAATTTTATTTATATATCAAGGAATTTCTAGAGTTATCACAATTATAGATTTATTTAAAAATGTGTATTATAATTATTATTAGAAATGGCCCATATTTTATTCAAATTGAATTCTGAAATTCAGTCGCTTTTTATACTTATTATTTTTAGTTATTTAGTCTTTTTTTTCGTTATAAGATATTTGGTTTTTTGGTACTTTACTTAGCTAAAATGCTAGTCTTGAAACTAGAGGATTTGGATTCAAATACCAAACAAGCAGTAGACGCTTTTGTAATAATAAAAAGGAAAACGAAATTTAATTTTTCAATTCTTGCGTTCTTAGTAATACTAAATAATTGGATTTACCAATAAATTAATATTTAAATTTAAATACGTATGAAATATTCGTTATTACAACAATTGGAATAGTTAAAAGTACTTTTATTTAAGTTTTATATTCGTAAATTAAGTTTTAATTAGTTGTGATTGTTAAATTAGTTTGCATAGTCAGTAAAATTCTATTGATATTGGGACAAAGTGACAAACTTTAAATGAGCTTAGTTGAATTTGGTTCAAATATAAAATTTACTTAATATTATTAATGGCTCCATGCTTTTTTACAAACAAAATTTATATAAATGTTGGGACAAGTATTCAAATATGTTTATTGTTACATATGTATAGGCGTTATTTTATTTATTAGAGAAAACGGAATACGTCAAGGAAAACTACTTCCAAAAAAAGTACTTATTGCAGCAATTTTGTTTTTTCGTGTATGCTTTACAACTTTGTAATATTTAGATATTTTTCAATTTTAAAGCCATATTAACACGAATCACATAGTATAGAATTTTAAATTAAATAACATTTTTATAAAACTAGAAACTATCTAAAAATTTTAAAATATATATAAAAATTTTCGGTATGCCAATAGCAATATCACATGTACGGTTGAAAATTAACATAAAATTGCTTAATTAATAAATAGCAAGCATTCCTGAGTATCTGTAAATAGAAGAAAAAGAACATTTCTAAATACGCATCACTGTAGTTCTATTGACCTAAATGTGTTTCGTCTTATAAGGAAAACTGCCTATGGTATGGCATACGTGGGAGCCTATAGAGTTGTTTCGAAATATACGATGTAAATTCCACACAGACAGATAATTTCACAAATACATGCACATTATTATCATAGCTATAATCTAAGTACTATATAAACAACTGACCACGCACACTCGTGTTTTAACAGTGTAGGCGACCGTTAAAATTGATTTAGATCATAGGTGTAAAATCCAGTTATGTTTTTCTAATTATCTATTCTAAAAGCAGTAAATTACATTCTGATATTCCTTTCGGCTTCATAGAAATTTTTAAAGGCGTAAGATTCAAAAATTTAGAAATTTAAAAGTGGTTTTACATAATATATGAAAATGTTGTAAGTACGGGTTATTAAAAGTAACTATGTATATATTTTTTTGTGAACGTAAACACGAAATGATTTTCTTTAAACCTGACTGGACTTATAAAGATACCAGAAATCTTCACGGAGTTACTGAAGCGTTATAAGGACCAAAAGAGGATTGAAAATCAGTCATTCAAATAAGGTCTACCTGACGTTTTGAGTATATTTTTGAATTGAGTATAGAAATAATGATTTAATTTTGAGATATTTGTATGATTTGAAAATAGGAGTTTTTGTACGTAATGTCAATGAAATTTGTTTCGAAAATGTTTTTCAGATAAGAAACTGTACTTTTGTGTCGAATTTGAAACAATTTTATGTATAAGTTGAGAAATAAAACTGTAGCAGAGATTTTTATTTTTCTATCAAACGTTAGTGTGTTCACATGTCAGTTTTTATACACATTGCTTGGGAGTTTGGTAACATAATATAAGAAGACCTACACAACATTGAGTTCACACAATGTTGGAAACAACGCCAAAAAAGATTTCAAAAACTTGAAAACAAACTTTTGACTACACTACGAATTAACTTATAGTGTTGATAGGCTTTATCTAGACTGTTACTTTAGTTTATAATATTTTTAACAATGATTGAAAAATAAATAAATTTGTATACCTAGTAGTAAAAATAAAATAAAAATTTGCCATTGGATAAAATTAATATTCTTTCGAAATTGCTTTTAATATTTATTTATTCTTTTGTAATAACTAATTTATTTAATTTTAATCTTCAAGAAATATATATTTTGTATTTAAGTTTAATTTTTGAATATATCAGAAATAATTTTATAAATATCGATGTTTTATTCTGTAAAGAACATCCTTCATGGATGTACAGACGAGACTATAACTATAGTTAAAATAAACAAAAATATTTATAGTGCCCGTAATAGCAAGTAGAATATAATGCAATGTCAATGAACTAAAACGAACACTCGCGCTAATAAGATTTAAAGGTTTAGACTACAAGTAATTTTTTTTAAATTGTAAATTACTGATGAACATTCGTGAGATAATTTGAGTAATTTTAGAAAATAATGTCATTATGAGTAGTATAATTTAGTAATCCTGATTTTCGAAGTAAATTATTATTGAAACTGCCGAGAAGTGAGCAAAACTCACAAGGAAACATCTCATCAATGTTCTAAACGAATATCGGAAATAATCAACTAAAACCGAAAAAATGTTCGCACAATTTCCCAAACTCACATACACACTATCGTCGCCGCCGAAGAACATACAATCTCTAATTTTCCATAAACACGTCAACAAACCACTTCATTCCAACTATCTTAGCATGCAGTATTTCAGGAACACCCACAATTGAGCTTATTCCCAGCAGGAGACACGTACAAAGAAACAGTGAACGAAGTGGGATCGAATCGAGGGAGCGCAAATGTGTCTACAACTGTATGCGTATTAGTGAGGCTGCCTATCGGAGTATATGTGCATGGGTGTGATGTTTTTGTATTGGTATGTGTGACGAAAAGTGTAGAAAGAGACGGTTGCACATATAAGAACGAATGTGGTAGAGAGAACAAGAGATATTGACCAGAGGGAAGAGCGAATGATGTGAATGTGTGTGTTTAGGCCGGGTGACGTCAGAGCATGGGAGCACCGGGATTGTCCCGCGATCGATTCCCGGGCGCCCCTCCCTTACGCGTGCGTTTTCGTTCGTTTATTCGCCGCCAACGACGCGCCGTTTCCAGACGTTCTCCTGTAGGATCGGAAGGACATCGAGCCCATACTGACATAGAATGGAATACTGCATATTCGAATTTACAGATTTCCAATTAAAATTTTACTTCTATTTAATAATCAGTAGATTTATAATTACAAGCGCTGACACAAAATCGGTTGAAGGAATTATGAAAGTGTCACATTTCGAAATTATAAATTATCTACCTCAACTGCATTCGATACTACATGGATGAATGCGTTATACTTTTTAATAGTTTTAACATTGTTATTGCACTATGGACATATGTACATACATACATATATAATTTAATTCCGAAGTAATTGTCGCAGAAGTCGTAATTTGTGAAGCACAGTACGTGTTTTATTTCAATATTTTAATATTTGCATGAAAATCATACTTCACTCACCACTCCAAAGTCAGTACTCATATGGTAAATATATTTGGCACCTCAATATTTGCAGATAAACTTTGAGAAAATCGGAAAAAAACAACATTAGTTTTAGAATATCGATTGTATAAGTTGTAATATTACTAACGAAAATACAACTTCCGTTAGCAGAAATTCGTTTTGCTTAACATTAAATGTTTTTTTTTTCATGAAAATAAATTTAGTTATCAAAAATACAATTTCCGTTGACGCAACTGAGTTCTGGTTAGAAAATCATGTTTCGCCAACCCAACTGTATAAACTTAAATTAAACAAACTATATTAAATTGTCTAATTTGTGGAGAAGACCTATAAAAAATCCCTACACCAAAATTCAGGTTCTGTTTTAGCGGAAATGTCTATTTCAAAAATGATCAAAATTGTCATATTTTTGTATGTATGTATGTATATACACTGAAATTATTTGCGAAACTAATGAAAATGTCTGTAAGCAACCATGAATAAATCGTGGTTCTTTCAGCAAATCCACACAAGCATCTTGAAAGAAATAGATATGTGTATGTGTAATAACGTATGGTTAAAGATAAGGTCACAATGCAGTGGTGTGCGTTTACGGCGGGCGCAGTAACCGGAGTAACCGCAAAATATTACGTATTCAACTCGTGGGATTTCCTTTGTTTGACAGTGAAAAAAATGAGCGTCTCTACTCCTCTGCCTCAACACAAGCACATCTCACTCAGAAATACTCTGAATGAAAATCGTTTTGATAAATACTTGGATTGTCGTATTTTATATGATAATTTTATGGTAATCGCTTTATGGTTGAAGCTTTGTCTGCTTCGCGCGATTTAAATGTGAACTTCCCTTTAAAAACTAATTTTACTTCACAATCACATTAAATCAAAACCATACCAATATGGATGGAACTGCATTGATATTGTTTACATACATATCTCAAGATACATTATATATTACCAGATTATGCTTCAACATTTATCGTATCTAATTATTATTTTATATTTTTAAATGGAAAATGAATTTGATTTTACCCTGAATTTGTTCCTAAGGATAACTCTTTTTATGTGATTATATAGTAAAAAATGGTTTTGAAGTTTTCTTTGCATTGTCTTGTCTTTAAGTAAATAAGTTAAGTATGAAAATATGTAACAAAAGTGTGAAAGAAAACAATACCTACACCCTCGCAAATAATTAACAATGACGCCGTCATTATTGATTAATTATCGTTAGTGTACTCTAGATCAACTCTGAACAATAGCAATTAGACAGAAGCAAAAAACTGTGAACAGCTAAATAGGCCGCATACTTTACGACGTTCAGAATTTGGAAATTTAATAAGCTATTCTATTTATAAGTAATATATCTAAATTTTGATTCAAATTGATTAATAAAAAAAAGTGATAGAACTACATTTGTTTAAATAAAAAAAAAATCATAAATAAACTCGAATTGGTTATTTTTATTCAGTTTTATTTTACTGTAGGTGTTTTTTGAATTAAATATAAAACTGTATGTATAAAATAAACTAATAATTCTATTCACAAATTAATGAAACACGAAGAAAAAAGTGAGCGCGTTAGTTATTTATTTATTATTTTGTTAATTACAAAATAAGGAAGGAATCCAATATATTCGATGCATTACAAATATCCACGAACAAATGACACGTGTGCAGTGCATAGTGCACACTAGATTATAATACCAATATTCTAAATATATATTATCTCATACGTGTCACTATGTTAACAAAGCGGTATGTGTATGGGAATGGTTATGCTAATTCTTGTACGTATTTCGGCAACTGGCCAACCTGCAATTGTAGACCACTGTATATTAGCGCTAATTTCACTGTGTAGTATGCACATTTTAGTGTCACTGACTTCTAGTTTAGTTTACATTTTGATATGGTAGTTCCTTTTATTTATGGTGAGTTAGTTTACTTTATGTAAACATGGTTAATTTTAGTATTTTAACTAGTGCATATCATTATCTATTGATTTCTAGTACTAAGAAGTATTTTGAAAATTTAAACAATATCAAACTATAAATAAATGAAAATAAATATTAGTTTACTGAATTAATATTTATTCATTTATATACCTACTAACATAATAAATAAAATTATATAATAAATTTGTTTTGTAAATAAAATCTAAATATTGTATTTAAGTAACTCTTAAACACAGTACCGCTGTTTTAAAGGTATAAGTCGTATTTGTAAAAATAATATAATTTTAATATTCGCAACTTGAATTAATTCATAACAATATATTGTATTGTATAGCATATATGGGGTACGTGTGATCAAACCAGAAAACTGATTCTAACTCATAGTACCTTGCTACTACTAATGACGTCACCGCATAATGTATGCGTGTTGCATAGCTATATGTGAGATTTAGAATAAATCTTCCTGCAGACTAAGCTATGTTTTCAAAAATGTGAAACAATTAGATAAAAGTTACAAACACGACCTCTATCTTTAACATGGCAGAGAAACGCTGTTTTGCACTACATTTGTATATAGCATCCTTTTTGCCCGGTGGTCCATGAATAGATACTTGAAATATATGTATTGATGAACCATTGGATGAAAATGTGATTAAATGCCTTGTAGAATATGATTAATAATTTTTGTTGTATTTGCAGCACAAACATAAACAGTTCCATCAGAGATCGCAGAGTCTGAACAGGGGTGTACGGGGTGGCGGTTCGGACATGTGGTGACAGCGGGGGCAGTGCCAGTGCGCGGCCATGGGCAACAAGCTGAGCTGCTCTTGCGCGCCGTTAATACGCAAAGCGTACCGGTACGAAGACTCACCGTGGCAAACGTCCCGACGCAGGGACGGACATTTGCTCAGGTACACACAAAACACATACATGACCACCACACCGATATGCGATAGAACCATAAGTTCTATGGGACATCAGAAAAAAAATCTACTTTGATTTTTAACTTCGAATTACAACGAATCTCTAGATTTATCCTACAATACAAGAATCTCAATTTTATTCCAAACAGACAAGCAGCTTTAGCAAAATACATCTTCAAAAAAAGGTTTTTATACTAAAAAGGTTTACAAAAAATCGCAGATGGATGTAAACATTGACAGATACAACCTTGACCGTTTAAGCACGGGCTTAAAGCCATGCCAATACATGCCACTATTACACATGCTCAGTTGTTCCATTCCAATTAGCACAAAGGTTGATAAAATGTTTACCATCATAAAATAAAACGTTTTTATATTAAACCAAATTCCGAAGAACACTTCAATAGCTATTCAATCACTGTGCTAGTTGGGATACCAATTAGAAATTTGTACGAATTTTTTTACACAATAAAACACAAAATAAACTATGTAATACATTTTTTACAATTTTTTTTTGTACATGTAAACATATCGTGTACTTTATTCATTTACTAAAAAAAACTCTCCTAATTCATCCAAACCATAAAATCTCTTCATTCGTACCTACACGATATCGAATCATTACTCAATGTTTTTGTATTCTTACTTATACCAATAATAATATTTTGTCTGTATGAAATTGTATATAAAAATGAATTTAATATAATTAAAATACCATGTAGTAGAGTGGTATATAATTTGAAATTGTCTAACTTGAAAAGATGGTGTTTATAGAATAAAATGAAAGGGTTGCTAAACGATTCCGAGTTTGATACTTCCGAAACGTGTTTAAAGATAATAATCATGAAAATCACACTGAATAATGTCAAGAAGTTGTTAGCAGTTAACCTGTAATTTCCTTATAACCTGACACCTTCACTGCATGCAACCAACAAATAAACTTCGCGTGTTTGTCAGACGGATCATGTATTTTCACTTGATAAATACGTGTCGGCATACTATTAACGCTTTGATAATTATTCCTGTTATTTCAATACCTTTGGGAACTCATTTAAATTATTGCGCATTTTAGAACCACGGAATACATTTTGCCTAATTTTAATTGTGTATGTATATCGTTAAATCATACAAAGTTGAGAACAAAAAATATAGTATTTGTTCGCTTATCTTTATTCGTTAGTTAAATAATTGTATGTAATCATTACTAAAGAGCGACTCCACCATATTTCTTCTAAAACATTTGCACCAACACTACACAATTTTCAACAATTTAAAATTCATCTCCTTCCCAATAAATTTGCATTTGTTATCAAATAATCTGCAAACTTGCGTAATATTGCCGTAATATTAAAACGGCAAGTTGCTGTTTGCTATAAGTTCCACTTTACAACTGGGCTCACATATTCATAACACCACACCAATGAAACAACATTAGGAATAACATTTGACAGATGTTCAATTTACGAACCAAATATTTATTATAAACAATATTTGTGTATTTAGACTATGGGCCGAAGTTTTCCATGTGTCGGCGAGCGGCGCTGGCACAGTAAAATGGCAGCAAGTGAGCGAAGACCTGGTGCCCGTAAACATCACCTGCATCCAGGACTCGCCCGAATGTGTGTTCCATATAACGGCCTACAATTCACAGGTCGACAAAATACTAGATGTGCGGCTTGTGCAACCAGGTATGTACATATATCTATCTCGTATTATTAAAGCGCCTTTACAACGATACTAACTGCTTGCATTTCATTTGTAGGAACACGGATAGGCCAAGCTTCCGAATGTTTCGTATATTGG
Source organism: Nebria ingens riversi (assembly GCA_018344505.1). NCBI lineage: Eukaryota > Metazoa > Arthropoda > Insecta > Coleoptera > Carabidae > Nebria > Nebria ingens. The sequence goes on along the minus strand of JADQWA010000269.1, from coordinate 36,198 downwards.
AAAGACCCGATGACCAATGATACATGGGGTTTGAATTTTACCTCACCAATCGATGCAAAACAATTCAGAGAATGCTGTGTAAGTATTCTTAGGCACTGCTTAACTTAATTCAGATATTTCAAAATATCACTTGTCTAAATACTATTTGGCTTTAATAGACGAATTTAAATGTCAGAGCAATTTAGATATTTTGCTTTTAACTGGTAATAGACTAAAATTAATCACTGACTGTTAAAATATGAATTATGATTATAAATAAAACGATTATTTGCAAATATATAAATTTCACTATTTATTATACAAGAATGTTCAATGAGTATCCATTTTGCCAAATTGTAGACTGGATATATGCTATTTTGAAAGTACTTGATTGAAATATTGCACCTCATTCCACATAAGCAATCATTCAAAAGATCACATTGTGTGCTTTGCAGCAAAAATATTGCTACTATTTTTTTGCGAAAACTGAAAAATATTCAAAACCTTGCTTAATGCTTTATTTGCGCATCAGTTTGTGTGTTTGACAAAGGGATTTAAAGTTCTCATGTGACCACAACACTGTTTTACATATGATTTCTTTCTATCTAATTGGATGCATGATCCAAACAAAGTTTTGCACAGCTCTCTGCTTCTATTGCTCTCTGCTTCTATTGCTTCAAAATCTTAGAGTTTCGATTATTTTATGTTAACATTAGCCGACAGGTTAGGCTCTTTGAGCTTACAATATAATTTATATCTAATATTAGTAGTCATACTTTTTTCTACAAAATTAGATCAATACAAGTAAGTTATGAAATAGATATAACGTTAGTGCCCAAATTCGGAATGTTTATAGCAGTTATTACTACAATCTCCTAGAGGTTTATAGCCATTATGCAAGTTGTACAATTAATATTGCTTTTTATTGCTTGGCAAAATTATGATTCTTTCGCATTGTTCTTTTAATATTTGTATACCCACACAAATTAAATTTATTTCCAGAATAATGAATCAACAAACATAATTGTATCAATTTTCAGAGCAACTGTGGTCATGTGACAAACTGAAATCCTATTTAAATATAACATAAATAAAACACAAAAACTATATTAAAAAATAAAAATAAATAAGAATACATATTAAATAACGCGTTAGCAATAAAAATACTTATTAACAACAGTGTGATCTGTTGCAGTCGCCATCATTCAAATTCTCACGCAAAGCTTCTTCTTCCTACTCGCTAAAGCTCGAGCCACCAAATAAGCAGAAGCTCAAAGCTAAACGGAAACCGCTGAGTACGCCCGCGTCCCCTAGCCGTTCGAGGGAGCCGCAGTGCACGTGCATGACTGCTGAACAGTATGCTCGTCTTAGAGCGCAGGATCCACGTTACAGAGGTCAGTGACATCTGAATTTGTACAACCAGATAATTGTTATTAAAGCGTATACCCTTAAGTATTAGAATTTTTAAACAAGGCGTTGAGTCTCGTATCAAGATAAAACAATTTAATTTTTGTAACTAATTCCAGTTAATAATAGCCCTATAGATAGTAATGTTATAATTTATACGACCATAGGATAACGGTTACTAAAAGATTGATAGCAACTTCAGGAATTACTTCTACGTATTACTATCCTTTATTTTAATATTAACTATTGGTGTATAACTTATAGAATTATTAATCCTAAAATGGAAAATTTTAGAGGGCCTTTTTGTTCCCCTGCAAAGAACCTTTTTAGCAATATATTTATATTTTGTAGCTGGTTCATCCACACTTCCACGAGCGACAACCCGAGCAACCGACACGGATAACAGAACTGATAAAGTCACAGCTGCTACGTCATCGACTAGTCTATATGATAATGTTGGTGCCGGTGGCACAGGGACTGGTCCTGGTACCGGACAAGGTACTTTCTACTTTATCCCTTAAACTTCATTTACATTTTAACGCTAAGAATCTCAACTACGTGTAAGAATAGATTGTATTCATAAAGGTACTCAACAACGAGAAGGCAGCCAAACAAGACAAACCCGCGACCGGGGTACTCAACAGCAATCACAAGAAACAAGCACTATGACGTCGAACACTTCCACAGGGCCAAAGACAGTTACAGCTTCGGTTGGTACCCAGAACAACGTCGGTTCACAGGTATAGAACTCAATGTGCGCTCAAGAAAGTAGTGGGCAAACCATTACAATTTTATTTCTAGGTGAGTCAAACCGAGACTCAAACTCAACAACAACCTCAACACGCACAGTCAACCGAGTCATCAAAATCGGTATCAGAAGGAACTCAAGCCGGAGGCACCTTGCAACAGTCAAACACCAAATCTTCTTCAACATCGACCAGACCTCACAAAGATCAACTACACCATATGCTATCAGCCACAAAATCAGTCGACTACCCTGATATGGACATGGTAAGTGTCAATGAAGAAATATCTGCAATATATTTATCTAAAATTCTAAACATTTTCATGTTTAGGTACGAGAAGCTGAATTACGTGCAGCACACCATCACAACACCATGTTAAACAATAACATCAACAATCGCCGATCGAAGTCAAAGAGTACTGAAGACATGAACACCCAAAATGGCTTGAGTTTGGACAGTAACACACTGAAGAGGATGTTGAAACCGATTACTAGTGCCGAAAGTCCTGTGACGTCACCAGAGATGACTCGCAGGAGATATAACTATTACAATCACCATCATCACCATGGTAACAACAATGGTCGACATTCAGAACCTGAATCAGGACATCCACACCATAAATCAGCCATGGCTCAGAATTCAAGATTTTCTGGCTCAAGGTAAAAAATTATATAATATTGGTACTAAAGTAACATTCTGACTTTAAATTAATATTAAGTTATCATATAAATGAATTTCCTAAATTGTTTAAAGGTCTTCCCATGAAATTGGCCGTGGCTATCCAGGTCGTGGCCTCTACTTAGAACTTGAAAGAAATGGTGGTGGAGGACCTCCGGGTGATTTGTCACCTCCATCCGACAACGTTCTCTTTGACAACCAATGCTATGCAACGACCCCAAGCTCGAGTAACGGCAACTCAGACTTGGACCAACCGCCACATTATACACATGCAAGACAAGGATCTCGGCATATGCATCACCATCAAGTATGGAAGAGAATAGCAAGCTAATCTTTCATTGTATTAGTATTTTCCGTTATTGCAGATGTCACAGGCAAATACAACGCCAACACCAGGATCACCCACAAGCAGATTGCTACTGGAATATGAGATGCATTTGAGGAATACCCTAGCAAAGGGCATGGATGCTGAAAGTTATAGCTTGCATACGTTTGAAGCGTTATTGACACAGAGCATGGAAAATTTAGGTATGAAATTACTTATGTAGATTCATTTTTTAAAATTAATTCAATTAACAATATTTGGAAGAACTACAATTGAATCTTGTGTTTTTTCTAGAATTCGCCGAAAGTTTGCCTGGTTCAAATCAACGAAGCCCCTATCCTACTCGAAGACGTAAGTTATAGAATATATTTAATTCATAGTAAATATTGTATATTCTCATTGCTGCTAAGATAAAAAAAAACCACAATAAAACATCTCTCATTGTACTAAATCCTGGGTTAGTAGATATGCACTCAGATAAAAATTACGCCCAAAAGTGTCACCTGCTGTTATCCTCAACTCTCTGCTTCATATTGGCAACTGTCTTGTTGTTGTTTTTTTGAGATCTCCCTGGTGTGCTATTCTTACATTATAATACATTTTTAAATTTATTTTTTGTATGCTTAGGTCAAGGATCAGCGGTATCGAAATCCTCGACGCTCCCGTTGCCGCATCGAATGAGCGTAGACCGACCGGCGAGTTCAATGGCCGGTCGGGATCGCGAAAAGGAACGGGACAGAGATCGAGACGGGTACTACAGTGACAGGAACGAATTGATTCGAGACCGGGAACGCGAAAAAGAACGAGAGCGCGACCGGGAACGTGGATATCTCAGTGATCACAATTCAAGGTACAACAATTCCATTTTTTCATTTTTCTCTGGATAAACTTCTATTATAAATCCTTATTTTATTTTTTATTAGGTTGTCAATATACTGTATTTGCTAAATATGACAACATATATAATCGATTAATTAACATTATTGATCCCCTAAGACGCTCAATTATAAACTATAATTAGATATCTAATTAATTATATACCATCAAGTTAATTTATGAATTTATTATTTTTATCAATAACTCTTATAAAATGCAAATAATATTATTTCAAGTTTCACCATTTAAGAGTTAGATAATCATAATAAATAAAAGCTCACTGGCCTTGGTAGACAAAAACCATTAACTTTAAGTAAAGATTCACATTAATCACAGCAGTCACATCAGCAAAGCCTCCCGCGCAAGATCTGCCTACAAATTATCTCTCCTTCTTTCCTACTAACGATACCGGCGTTCGCCTTGTCGATTACCGCCATAAATCTATGTAACCACCAAACCACCCTGTCAGATCAGAGATGGGAAAACCACCACACTAGTCTGCTAACTGATATCAATAGCTGGTTGATCCTTTAGTTTCAGTTCACGGTGTGCTTCTTGCATCGGCGAGTCCAGTCGCGCCCAGTGGTTCCGACACTCGGACGGCTGGCGATCAGGAAGTTCGACGTTCGGATCCCAGTCTGGCCAGAGTATTTCTACCTCGGCGCCCACCGGCGGACACAAGCGGTCACCATGGGATTCACTACCTTCTTTGCGACAAGATAGCAGTTTGGGTGACAGTGGCTATAAGAGCAATAGAGCTGATTCGTTCGAACAACGGTAAGTTTGAGTTTTCAAATTTTAAAAATCTTCTAGTTACACAAAAAACAATTTTACTATTTATTCGGAGCAAAAAAAACTCATATAATTTATATAAAATAAAACTGTAAAATTATTTTCAAATTAACAGCACAGATATTTTGCAAGTTGCAAACTACGTATTACCGTATACAACTTATAGTTGAAAACGAGTATTTTAATGTCATAAACAACTCATACTTCTTTTTCATTTTTAACTTTGCGTTCCATTTAGAGAGCGTCAGGTGCAGTGTGTTGCATACAAGTTTACATCCATTTTATCTCTTAAATATCTCGTTTAACATTTTACATTAACGTCGTTCTTGTCCGAACACTAATGGAACAGTGAATATATCGCTATAAATATATGATATGAAACTTCTATTTTTCTAATCTTTTCCTCATTTATTCAGTCTATTTTCTATTGTGTCTTATTTCAATCCTCATAATTATATTTTCCTTAATCTCCCAATCCACGTGGTATGAATTTTAGTAGTTATTGAGCCATTATAAATATAAATAGACATCATTTTCACAAGTAATTTATAATTTATTGAGTCATTAAAAAAATTAATCAGTTTCATATCACATTAAATTTTCCAATATTTCCCCAGTAATTAATATTTAATATTGCGAATCAATATATCCAATTAATTTAAAACTAACAAACTAGTTCATTAGTTTTATATAATGAAACATTCAATTTGTGAGTTCATAGAAATGTCGTTCAAATTATTCTATAGCTCACAATTATTTTTAATTAAAAGAACTGCAATATTTGTCTATATTTTCTAGGAAAATTCCATAATTATATTTCACAACAAAATTTATATATATATATATATATATGTACCTACCTATATATATATATATATATACAACTATTTCGTAGGAAAATAAATATTATCTACAAAGACAAGTATTGATTGGAGAAAAAAGAACCTGGCTCCATCTGCTTTTAAGATCGGCGTAGTTTTTTTTTTGCTATGATTTCTTTGTCAAATACATTAAAGTTAGCTTTGTTCGGTTTTTTTAAAGATTATGTTTGTTCAAAGTCAATAATATTTTTCAATTCAATCCTGTATCTATACAATTGAATGTTATTACTAGTCTGAAAATACACTTTCTCCAACTACTTTTTTTCAACTTGATCGCACAATATAATTAAGTTTGAAAATATGTATGATTTATTGAAAATTATATCCTCATAATAAATTATTTAATTTAAAATAATTGCTGTTATTTTCGCGTAATTATAATATTTCGAAATGTTAGTTTATATTTAGAAATAAATGTCTGGAACTATACTGTAGAAAGTAATTTCAAATAAAAGTTGATCCTTTTGCTGCCGCAATGAACTAAAGGTTTTTCCGCAATAATCCCTTCAAGAGAACTGATGACACAATTATTTTTTGCGAGAACGCTTGTCAGTCAGAGCCGGGAAAGCTGACATCTAATTCCTGCAGCCGCTGTCACACAACACAACGTTGAGTGATGCATCTTTTGTTTTACAGTGGCATGTTCGACCGCCAAGATAGCTTACGATCGGACTACATGAGCGACCGAGAATCACGTTACGGCATCGTTCAACAAGCGTCCATCGACAGCACCGATTCGCGCCTATGCTATCTGACTTCCTCGGAGGTGAGTTACTTTTCTAACATTTTTATGCTCTTCAGTTTTCATCACACTATTATCTTAAGACTATATTACTATATATAAATAGTGTTACAAAACTATGAACTAAGGTTGAAATTGATGCAAATTTAGTCATACCTAGGTATATGAAATAGTAATTTAATGTTTTTTTGATAATAGCAAATAATGGAAATAATTTATTGTTTTAATGTTTTTGTCGGAAAATGATGGCTAGTCCTACAAATTGAATGTATTCGCTGGTTTTAAATCAGATTTACTAAAGCATAATTCGGTAAGCGGACAATAATCAATTGGATGATGATGTTCACTACGCGTGTCGAATTAAGAAAAACAAAACACGGTGTACAAAAAAAGTAATGATAACAAAAAATGTTTAGTCAGGCAACAGATGTTTGTAAACAGGTAAAATAGAATTTTAATTGTGTTTGCACAACGAAAAAACAATAATGCGACTTCACACTGAAGGTAATCATGGGATTTAGTCTATCGGGGGTAAAATCGCGGTGCAGATAAATTCATTTACTCTGTGATGAACTGTTTTATTTAATTATCAAGCTCAGTGAATATACAGAGTGATATAGTATATCTATCGATCCTCCAGCAGATGCTTATAAGTGATTTGCTAGTATAAAATTTGATTTACAATTAATTTACATTTGATAAATATTATAAAAATCACATAGAGTGGAATTGAACTTTCTCAAACAAATGTGGAAAAATAGATTCATTTATATTATACTCTAGACACACATACACAAAGAAAACAAATTATATTCATATCTCTAACTTAGCTCATTAAAATGAGCTTTGAGCCGGAAAACTTTAGCACCCAAAAATATGTGGTTTGCCCACTTACAGACCTACAGACTAATATGCGTAGTTTTGATTTATTTCAAATAGATTTGAAAATGGGTCAAATGTAATCGGAGATTAAATTGCGTAAATTTGCATTATCTCGCATCCGGCCTTCAAGCTTATTATATGTAGATATTCCCCATGGACACACCATATTTCCCAAAACTCACCATCAACACTTTGAGTTATACCACATTATTTCCTTCTAGTCACTTCTCTAAGTTATGTTTGGTTATTGAATAAATCTTACGACAAATCTTAGTTACAATTTACCTTATTCTATATTACGAATATCTAAAGTGTATCGAAGTAGTAAGGAAATCACTATAGCTAGATACTGCAAATTTGCAAACAAGAATTTAAATAAAATGCTATTAAATCATAATTTTGAATTCTTTTTCTGTTAAAAACATCACTTTCTATAAGTATTCAAGTGTACACGTTATAGTAAAAAAAATATTTACGCACCCCTCGTTGAGGTTTTCTTTTATATTTCTTTTGGGAAATGGGAAATAAATGAAGTGAATTGATATACTGCAATGATCCGTGACTCTATTATGATCGCCCGGAGGTAATCCACAATCTATCACGGATATGTCAAATGAACCAAAATCGCGTTCGCGTGTGGGATTCCTGTGAAGACGGATAGATTCATCCCACAGATTGAAAAATAAAAGAATCTGTGATTTCACATAGTACACTATATTGAAACCATATTTCTTGCGCGTGTGCACCATTGTATCCATGTATGTGTAGATATGTGTTTGGGTGTTTGTTCGAGCATATAATATTCTGATATTGATACACATGGGTCCATTCGCGATAATAGACACGATATGTTTGCGCTAATATTTGTTTGTATGGGTGTGTCAATGTATGTGTGCATTCAAGAGTATAATATCCTGATATTGATACACATGGTTCTATTCTTGAAAATAGAGAAGTGCATATGTGTGTGTCAATATATACCTATGCGTCTGAAGGAGTCAACATGTGTGTATTTGCGAAAGTATTTCGATAGTGTGTGTATTTCTATGAGTGGCTGAGTATGCGTACAGGTACATATGTATGTGTGTGTGTGTGTGTGTGTGTGTGTGTGTATCAGAGTGGCAATTCAATTTACCGCCAAATAAATGTTTACATTCTACGGAATAACAGTGTGAACGCCAATCTTTAGTGCCACAGTGGCTGCCCGCTCAGACCACTTCAGTTTATTTTTCGCTCAATTGGTTAGCGACTCTATTTAAAAACACCGCAGTACCCAAGACTGCAACCCATTACAGTGATACTCAAACTACGTCAAGAAGGTACTTGATTCACGCTCGGCTACGTGTGTTAATCAAGTGATTCGAAGCTACCGTTTGACTTTCAGAACATTATTTGTATTGCTCCAAAATCTTTTACACCTTAGAACCATTCTTTAGCATTCTAAAGTTTTATTTCTAAAAGCACCGCCTAGTACATACATGAATAAAAGTTGGACTAAATTACTTAATTTAAATGTTTATGAAATAAATAATTTTTATGTTAATTCAACACTAATCTACTCTTATATAAGCCGGACACCAGAGTTAAGACTTTGACGTTAATTTAAAAGTTAAGTCGTAAAACGGAAACTACAATAAAAAGTTTAAAACATTTTAACGGTACACAACTGATTTAATTATAATCAGTTACTATTATTATTTAAAACACAACTATAAGCATTTAAATATATTTGCATGTAATACCATAAAAATGAAAGTATATGCCAAAGCCAAGTTTGCTATTAAATAATTCATTATCTGAACAAGTGCTTAAATACAAATAAATAAACATAGTATTATTTGCGATGCAATTTTCAAAACGTTTTATTATACTTCATCTTCTTCAAACTGACAAATAGACAAATTCGTTGCTAGGAGATGCATTACTGTTCTTTGTTTCCGAAGATTTTCATTTGTTTGTATATTTTTGTAGCACTGAGAAAATTGTCGGAAAACTTTTAATGGAATGTTTTCAGTTGTTTTTAGACATAATTATTCGAAGTACTTTTCTCTATAAATGCGAAGTGCTTTCTTAAAATTTCATCAGATGTCTTTGGTGTGAAATATTTAGTTTGACAAGGAGAAATTGAATTTAGTTTTTGAAAACCAATAAATATCATATCCTAAAGCCACTGAAGACGGACAACGAAGTTTTACATTTAAAAATGTAAAGTGACGTTAGATTGACTTGGTTTTTGTTTTTACCACTTCGAGGTTTCAAACTACAGCTTGAACTTCTATATGTATATGGGTGGACATTCATTAGGGAATTCGATAAAATGGAAGACCAGCATTCGTATTTCTATGTATATCATTCGAGCCACAAATGTTTCTATAAACATTTTAAAGAAAAATCTTTAATAATGACCGGATGATTTCCCACGAGTCATTGTATATTCTATTAGGATTGCAAGTTTTTTTCACTCCCCAAGGCGCAAATGGCGAAATATGCTATATGGCTTTTTCCTTACACATCAGATTTTTCATATTTGAATAAGTTATATAGATATTCTATTTTATTTCATGAGAAACTTGTGACACAATTGTCGAAACTATTTAGGAAATTCTAAGGAATTGAATTGAAATGAATTCATATAAGCACATCACAGTAATAAGTTATATCGTAGGCACTGAAAGGTTGATCTGTTAATTTTCTATCTAGTGCTCAAGTTCAGAACGACGTGAAACTAGCGCCAGAACCGTCGGAACGTGCTCGGTTAATGTATATAAGTACTAGCGTTATCAACGTACATATTAGCGAAGCACTTGGCGATGCAAGGGAAATTATTGATCATGCGTATATCACCATGTGCAAGCAGAATTATGGGAAATACACGTTTACGGAACGTTTACGGCTTCGATGTCTTAGCGAAGCTTTACGTGCATTTTTAATGCCTAAGCACATTTTCACTTTACGTTGTATTTGTTAAATATTTATAGGACAACCTTGTATTGCAATGAGGATCTTTTGGCCACAAAATTATATTATAACTTGGGAAATATATATTCTTACACCATTTCTAACAGACATTCGTTTTGGGTAATTTATTCTATATTGAACCATTTAACATTTTAAAACTTAAATACTGAAATAATACTTTTCACAAATTTTGTTCACACTTGACAAAATTTCGTACCAAATGAGGTAAACAATGATATGCTATTCATATGTTATAAAAAAAACTTCATATTTTTTTCAATATTTATTTATAAAAGCACCTGGTTTCCATGTTACTTCTGCTTGATAAAACTCAGTATTCACTTCATGGCTTCTGTTGTTTAAAAAAAGATACCTACTTCCAAAATTTGTTTAAAAATGTTTCGTTCAGTTGTGCACACGTAAGCTAATTTAAACAGAAACTAATTAAAAATCTATACCATGATTTGATTGCACTTGTAATTAAAACCACATTTGTAACTGGTGTAAATCAATTACATGTGTAATGTATCATCGGGAAATGCATGAATTTGGAGCAATGAACAATTCAGTATTAGCTTTTCGACTATTCAACGCATTGAATATTAAATTTCTACCGTTTCAGAATTTCTAGAATTTTAACTAACTGTCACGAGAAAAAAAAATGGATTATTTTAACAATCCTAAATAGTATCAATTATTTTTATGCTAAAATGAAAAAAGTAGTATTCATTCGCGGAATTTCACAGGATTAATTATAAATCTAAACGATTTTTCTAATATTAAAATTTAATGAACTAAATAGAATGTAGGTTAGTGTTTTCTAAAAGGACGTCTCATGTACTCTATTTTGTGCTCAGAGTGTGCCAGATTAGAATACTGATTTAAATTCTCTTTAAATGAGAAATTTCCAAGAATCTGGATTATAAAATACAATCACAAAGTTAAAGAAGTCAATTTAAAGTTCGTATGATAGCAAAGATATTCAACAAGTTCTTCTGAACGAATCAAGACACGGCCATTGTTCGCTTTGCATGGCATGTGAACGGATCACACAAAACCTATGACACTTTTATAATTATAAAGTATGAAACTTTAGTTTTTAAATAATAAATATGTCATCCTGAATTCCATACAGCTGCGTCAATTTAATCTAATATTTATTTTGTGTTTTTTTTTCTACTATGAAATATTTATTTAGTATATTGGTTTTTATATATAAATTTATTTTGTTTGCATTTTTAACTCCGAATGGACATTATTTTAAATGCTTTCAAATTAAAATTGAATGTGTCTATTTATTTATTTTGAATTTCAAAATATTAATATATAATTTATTTAGCAAAGGTTTTATTTAAAATAAACGTTTCGAAATTCAAATGACATTTTTTGTGAATAAGTATGAAGAAGTGTGTAATCCTGCTGTACTTTCAATATTTGGTAGAAATACAAATTGAATTCTCTAGATAATTTCCTGATCTAAATATTGTTACACACTTAGTAAAATAATTAGTATTTGGCTTGAGAACAAGAATATGTGCAGGACAAATATTTTAGACTCATGGATAGATTAATTCCAAAAGTTATATATTGGAAAGCATTTGTGTGTAGAACAAAACGATAATTAGTGAAATTCTCTTAGTGTAAACACTCATTACAAAGTTCATTTAAATGTGGTGGAAAGAGGTTTGTTCGCAAGATACAACTAAATAATAACCGCTAAAGCGTCGCTTGAGCTAATTCAAATTAAGCCCTATTCACGGTTCGAATCTCTCGGATAATCCGCCAGATCAGAAGCTTTCACTCGCGTTTGGTCCTCAACGCAAAACGCTCGATTCAATACTACGGCAAACGGTCGTACCACATCAAGTCAACACGATGTTCTATACCGAAACTTTCTGGAATATTTATTAGATCTTCTACGTTTCCATATGCAATTTTAAATCGGTTTCTTGCCGAAACATATGCATCACATTTCGAGCAATGTTTTTCTCCTATACAAATTCTAATATCGGAATATATGTTTTGTTAATAAATATTTTATTCAAGGTTTTAAGGATTTGTATAACCGAATCACGTAACGAATTCAATTTTCTGTTGGAATAAATTTACAGAAATTGTTTTATAAATAGAAAATTTTATTTATTCATTTTTCTTCTGTAAGACGAAAAATATTTTTACATTTTTTGGGAATAAATTGTATGATGCAAAGAAGAATTGCCAATAATATATCTATTAAAATGATTGGGTAATTCAATAAAAAAATTGGTTTATTTTAACAAAATGTTGCCTAACTTTTTAACATCAATTAATTTAGAAATAACGATACTAATTTTCGTAACTAAAATCTCATGACATTTAATACTTTCATTAAGATCATATATCCTATAAAGCATAGTAGTAAAACCAAATTATCCCATAATTAAACGTCTAAATAGAGCGATCAAATAGCAATGACCCAAATACAAGTGCCCCAAATAATATCGCGATACCCTCATTGAAAACGGGACCAAGGATGACTTGGAGAAGGGCCACAGGATCAGTGTGTTCCAGTTGCATATATGTAAACGTACATTGTACGAATGAGGCCGCACAACTACGAAAACCTTGCCCTCCAAATGACTTTCTTGGAATGCTATACCTACAAGCACACACACATATTACGGTGTACACTATGGCAAAGCAGCGGGAAACTCATTTGACCTGTCCTTGTCCTCTTTCAGTCTGCTTGCGCGTTTCCTGAACCTTGGGCGAGTGGTGGGACAGGGGCGCAGAAAAGCTCAAAGCTCGGAGGGGAATCGTTTGTACGCAAGCGCGTTACGCTAGCCCCGGAATGGCATCCGACAACCAGTGCACGAAAGAGTAACCATTGCAATGTTGTGTTACAATTTGTGTGAAATTTTAAACGCAATCTTGCACGTGTAATACGTCATCACGAACTATTACTATTTATTTTATCTATTATATAAACCTAGCGAGCTCTGTGTGATTTTCTGTGTGTTGTCTGAGATTCGGGGTTTATAAAATCGAGTTATTCTTAGGTGATAATGTTTATGTTGTACTGCGCAGCAGTCTTCTGTCATGATTGGTAACAAATGATGTTGTTTACTTTTTCTTTTGTTTGTTTGCTATTTATTTAAACCCCACTCTCTCAAACATACAATAACTTTGATTTACATACACAATTTTTCATTATTATTTAGTTCTAGTTTTATTTTATCTCTTAAACTAAAATGTTCGGATTATAATATTGTGCAGTAGACAATGTCCAGTACATAAAAACCCTATGTTACCCACAAAAAACAGCTTCACAATGGTGCGAAAGCGAATTGAGTCGATAATTATGAAACTGGTATGTAGATAAAATGTAATACTAAATCATTACATTTGCGGTAGCATATCATTAGTTTTCACTCATCGTATCATAGATTACAATCGCTATTACGGCTAAGTGCGTACATTCCATTCAATAAAGTCGTTTGGTAGCGTACACACATGGCGCATGCGTCACTAATTTAACCCATTTATAAAATTTGCTTACCATATGGTTTCACACAAAAATCACATTTCTACTAGTTATTTATAAATAATTTTTATATAATTTGCGATACATTTTTTTTTTCATCACTACTTATTGCGGATGTACATACATGACTTCCTGTTTCCTAACATATTAAAAAGTAGATAGAATAGATAAATACTGCGATGTCGAAATTTTGCAATTATCTCAAATGAAAATCAATATTAAATTACATTCATTGAAATGGAAATCGGATTATTTCAATAGCTATTACAATTACACTTGAAAGAATGATTTATTTCTCTAAAATAAATAAATGTTTTTGGGTTAAATAAATCCAAAGAAAAATATGATGAGCTTTTAAATTTTATTCGGTATAAAAAAACTATGACAACGTATAAAACTGAACTGTTAAAATAATGGTTCAACTGCGCCAACAATAGACATAAATATCATTGTTTGCAGTGTTTATGATTTAGATAAAAAGTTCAAACGTCTGCAATATCTCTTGAAACATATTTGAATAAGTGTACACGGAACTTGCACATCTGTTCACACCAAACATACAAAAACATGGTGCAACGCTATTTCCGTGACAGACTTTTACGTTCACAGATATCTTCACTTCATTTAGCTGATAGTCAGAGTGCCGCATAAGATTGTTCATTCGCTTTTCTTTTTTGCTTTCTTTCTCGAGTACGTCACAAACAACAAACGCGATACGCGACCGAGTGTGCATTTAATCATACTAAAGGATAAAGAAAATCCAACAATTTGTCTGCATTTTACCCTATTTGCCGACGCTGGACTTGTTACCACAAAACATGGTAATATTTAAATAATTTTACAGAGTAATTACCTTTCATTAATAATACATTTTCTTCGCTTGAAATTCTTTATACTTTTCAAGAAGGCGAAAATTTATTCTTTTATATATCTCAAACGGAACACTTGAGTATTTTTATGATTAACAACTTGGTTTCTAAGTGAAACAAAGTTCTATTATGTCTCCAACGTTGTAATGAGACTTTTATAATTTTAACCTTATTCCATGTGTGATATAATTTTTTTTAAAACACCCCAGGAGCAACTGTCGACCGAAAATTAATACGTTGCATATTTTGTGTTGTAATTGTTCGTATTCCATTTGCTATTCTACGTATAATACAGGTATTGAAATTCTCAACGCGTGTCCTATATTTTATCTATGTTGGAAATATGACAATGACTGTTACTCCTGGTCTTTTAAGTACATATGTATGCAGAAAAACATTACCAACTAAGGTTTATTTATGTTAAAGCACCTAGGTAGATATTAAAATTAAAAAACTTTATAAATACAATATTAAATCTATATTGCAAATAATTAAAATTAATGTCCTGAGAAAATCCTTAATATTTCCTTTAAAGGAAAAAAACGGCAATGCCTATATTAAAAAACTATATATGATATGAGTGTTTTCGACAACTGCGTAAACGTGAAATCAATACCATCCATTTATCTCTTGGCTATCTGTTCCAAGCCTCCGTTATTGAATTGGTTGACGGGAAAACCAGAAAAGATTGAAAGAAGAAAAAAATAACGGAAAAACAAACAAAACTTGTTCCTTTTTAAATATAATTCGATATAAAATTATCAAAGTAAGATTTATCGATATCAGCGATCTCGTCCAAAATGAAACCGAGACATGAGTTTATAAAACTGTCACATCGTAAATAAGTTAGTGAAACGATGTGAATGTATTGGTAACACTGATCAGTTATAGAAACTTTTCATAGAACGTGTTGCGAATTATTGGATGATACTTTTCGAAACTCTCGATAAGAAATGTATATATATATTTTTTTTCGAAAAGTTTTTATAGTCACAGTCGATGACGGAAGTTAAACTTAATAAAACCAGATATTTTTAATTGAGAATATATTATTTAATTGCCTTCATTTTGTAACCTGATTAAAAGAGGAAGAGGGTCTTACGATAATACGATCAAACAAGACTATAATTAAAACACCTAACCAAATAACCTTTTCAACTTTGAATCACAGTTTAATTACAAAACCTACAAGCTTACAAATCGTCACTACAGGATACAATTACTCTGTGACATGTGTAAAAGGCAATAGTCCTCAGGAGTGTGATTATTTTAAAGGCCTCGTGCTGATGTGTGCGTCAATAGGATTAATCGCATCCGAATCGTCCAGAAGACATACGGAATGTCTGTATATAAAGTTAATTAGTAGAATGATGGGTAAAGAGGTTCGTTCTCGCCTGTATGGAGCGTTCGTTTTAAACTCTCAGTACTAATCGAATTTCGTCTGAGATGAACTCGAATGGCTTCAATTATATAGCAAGAGGTCGAAGCATATTTATAGAAGAATAGAAATAAGTAAAGCAATTTATGGCTTTAGACTAGTCTAGAACGATGTTTTTTTTTATTCGTTCAAAAATAAGATGAAAGTGGAGAAGAAATTGAAAATTGATTTGTTTATAAAATCATATAATTTTTGTTGTAATTAAGTTAAAATAACGTAAGTATATGTAAGGAAAGAAAAGCCTGAGAGTTGCGTCAAAACGTTAGAAACAGTAGACTGTTCTAAAAGGGTAAAAATTTATAATTA
Source organism: Nebria ingens riversi (assembly GCA_018344505.1). Taxonomy (NCBI): domain Eukaryota; kingdom Metazoa; phylum Arthropoda; class Insecta; order Coleoptera; family Carabidae; genus Nebria; species Nebria ingens. The sequence goes on along the minus strand of JADQWA010000269.1, from coordinate 19,796 downwards.
AAGTGAATGTACTGAAAAACTGCATGTTTTGCAAATAATATCACAATCTTACGTAAATGTGTATTGATTAGCTGTCTCGGTTTCTCCATGTAACCTTAACTTGTAAGAGATAAGTCCAAGGTCTTTTGAATAATTAAATAACACCAGCCTATATCGGCACATTTTACCCCCTTAAAATATATCGTTATTAAAACACTCGCGTTTGTTGCGGTTCATTTGTTAACTTTCAAACATGATGTTGGAGTACTCCAAAGTTTTATATTGCAGATTAACAAGTGAAGCACTTTTGTTTATTGACCATAGTTGGTTGTAACTTAGGAAAACAACATTTTTCAAAATAACCTTTTATGCATGTATGTGTATAAGAGAGATTCGGGCTAAAGTGCAATAGTGTGTAAAGTCTATGCCAATGAACAGCAGCAGCGTTATATGCGAAGTATTTTGTCAACCGGTATACGTCACATGCTAATGTGACATGTTGCTTTAACCATTATATTACTTACTCTATACAGAAATGCATTATATTAGTAAATAACTTGTGTCGTGTAAGTTTGAAGGTTTCGCCGATAGTTAAAGGTGGTATAAAATTTAAAAAGTTAACTAATTCATAAGATAAAGTTTGTTACTGAAGTTGGTTTTAATGAATTATTAATTAAAATTGAGAGTGAATTTATAATAGTTCGAACATACTTTTTTTATATCTGAAAACTAGAACAAAGACATTATTTTATCTAGTTTTTGTGCTGTTATGGATTAACGTATTAAAGTTTAAAAATATTCATGCATGTAGAATATTCAAGTCACCATTGAAATCCACGAAATAATCGCCTGCTGTACAAAACATGTTGAAATTCGGTTATGTTGCAACAAAAGATATAAAACATACAGTCAAAGTACCATGAAAATTTAACGACACTTGCCATCTTTTCGCCAAGCAGTAACTATAAACACCGTTTATAAAAAACGCTTAAAAATATGAATAAAAACAAAAATTAATAGCATCATAAAAAATATGGGTGTATTAAATTTTATTTCCATTCTATCCGAGCTTTAAAAAATATTGTGGGAGGCCAAACAAATTTAAATCAATAACGAAAGAATGAGTTTCGCCATTCATTCATTGTTCGTATCATTTGTGATTATTTTGCATTTTTTTTTTTTTCATTCCGTCATTGTTTGGCTTTGTCGATGGAAGATGTGGGTCTAATTAAAAAGGAGAGCTTTTGATTTGTGGTTATTGGGATTCATAGAGTCAAAATAAAGCAACCATATTCTGAAGGTATACAAGCTTTGCTGTTGGTGCATGTTAGAAAAGTTATATGTTCCACAATTATGGTTAAGAAATTAGATGATGGAGTTTTGAAGATATTGTTTTTTTATTGCGAGGAAATGGTTTTGTTAAAGAAGTTTATTCCCTAACGAATTTCTATATCCAATAGGTCTAGACAATAAAGCGAACACAATTTTGGAAGGATTGAACAGACTGTTTTACGTGGATATAATAATAAAATAAGAAGAAAAGAAAACTCTTGATAAATCATATAGAAAAGCGGATTATACTCATATTTAAACAGGAAAACTTGTTTGTCATGTCTGCCTTTTAATATTATTTTATCATATAATCGAAATTCTATTTAAGCACAAGCTTACGCTACTAATTTGAAATTCAAGTGAATCGATTTTATCCACTTGAGTAGCGGTCCTTATTACTCAAGTATTACGAGCTTAAGAATATCTAAATCATTACTAAATCAAAAAGAAACACTTTGAGTTGAAGTCTACATGTTAGCACACAAATCATTCGATCTTATTTACATAAATCCCACATCCCGACAGTAAAAAATCAATGTTATTCAACGCAAATCCTGATAGATACATGTTGTCAAACAGGCTGATCTACTGCACAATATCAAAAAACATCACACATGTGTAATGGATATGTCATGCATGAGATATCCTTCCGTTTAATATAGCATCGGATAAAAGATTTACTCGTTCAACGAACAGAAGTCATTTTTCAATCATTTAATGAAACTGCTAAGTAAAATTCTTATACTAGGAATACATCAACAGGTTACCAAAGCAATTTAACGTGTTTACGGTCACTATGGTCCACATTTAACACTTTTGACTTTTCGTGTGATTGAAGAGACTAATTAAATATATATGTCTTCCAAAAATGCAATTAAATCCAAACAGATATCTTCAATTTCGTCTAGAAAGAAAAATCACCTAATATTCCTCAAGTAAATTCTCATAAACCTTATCATCAGTCATGTTCCACAAATAAAACAAAAGGCTATTTTAATCTCAGCGGATATTTTTAAATCATTTACGGACAGAAATATCATTAAAACCGAACGTCCCAAGTTCGACGTACAAAACCAAATAAATAAAAACCAGCGGCGTTGGGAGCCGATAACGAGCTGCGCTTCGCACCACACAGTGTAATGAAAACGCTTTATAGTTCCTATAAAAAACAAGTTTGATGTTTCCTGGAGTGTTTTTTGTCTTTCTAGCGCCTCTAGGTATGTCATTACATTGACAGTATCACGTGGTCGTAGTTTACACAAGTACCATCATCAAATGGCGTATCGTACTGACCCTAACAATAATTGTTTGATCTACAGTTGGTTGCTTGCTTGCTTGCTAGTAATTGGCTTTTTTAGCAAAATAATGAATAGCAAATATAAACAACTTTATTTTCAAATCTATGCAATATGTACAGCAGTTTTTATAATATTTTAGATACTAAGAAATGTTATTTAAAAGCAGTTCCTTTTTAAGAATTATCAAATTGAAGTATTTTAATATTCTGAAAAGAATAATATATCAGCTACTTAGGAATAAGTATTCAAAAATTACGTAATGGATTTATTTATGTTTTCTCAAACTAATAATATTTCGCATGTAAATATTAATATACGATAGGTAAGTACATTGAGCATCTTTAAAAAAAATTGTACAAATACTTTTAAGCAGACAAACAACGCTAAATAAAATCTAAGAGAACAAAGAACAATAAACGAATCGAAAAGTAAAAACTGCAGAGTCCAGAGAAAAAAAGAGTAGGCTATTTGCACTGCAAAAAGAGGCCAAAGGAAATGGTTGCCATAGAAACATGTGGCGGCTGAAGAAATCAACTCAAGCCAACGGAAAATGAACTCGTCTATAATAATAATAGAATCGAGTGCAAGACGACCAATGAGCCGACCTATAACCTGATGAAATGTACAAGACTAGAGATGATACGAGGATTGAATTCACAGTTTACGATCATTAACTATTCGGTCACTAATTGCTGGCAATCGGAATAATTTATGATTAATTCAGCCCGTTGGCGGTTCGTTTTCGCTCGAACGCATCGATAACTCACTATTCATACCATATATAGTGGAATTTATATGTGGACGATTATCTGTTTTTGTCCGATAAACTGTTAGTAAATTTGAAAGGGTTGAATTTATTTTTAAATTATGTGATTTATCGACAAAAATAGAACATTTATCAAAGACTTACGCTTGTAATCGATTCAACGCACAGAATAGAAGAATATCTACGACATTTTTAAAAACGAAATAAATAAATTCAAAACCAATTTTTCTATTAGTACTCTTTGAAAAATCTAAGTACAAATGTTATAACATAAAAATGAAACACAAATCTGTGCTGTTTTATCATCAGTAAGCCTAAAATACCAGCCGGGAAATCTCGTAGCTATATTTCAAAACGGATTAAAAGATCAACGCAACTGGATTCCAATATCACGGTTTGCTACATATTTTATTATATTTTGCGCGTTTTTTTTTTGTGTTGGCTGTATGCGTAAATCCGGTAGATTAAATCATAAACAACTATCTGGATGGTCGCGCATTCAAAAATGCGTTCATCTAAATAACGAAGCCGGTGGATTATAATTGACATGTGTCTCTTGAACCGTTTCGTCCATGTCTGGCAACCAGTCAGCGCAATGCCCCACTCAACCGCAATCACGTCCACGTATACTACGTGTTGCGCACTCTGATTTAATCTAATTGTTTTTCAATTTTATGCTCTCTCTGAAACGGGGACAGGTTTTTTTTTTCACAAATTCAAATACCTATTTTATTTTGTTTAAAACTATAAAATGTCTATTATAAATTTATTTCATTACATAGTAAAATAAATTATTATAATGTTGCCCATAAATTTTATTACTTCAATAGGCAATAATAAAATATTTTACGAGTGGAACTTATTATTTTGGCATGGAATTGAGCTCCATTCAAGCATTTTGTTATACACATGATCGCATAAATTTAAATAATAAATTAATACGGACAGTATATTAAAAAGATTTTTCAAATATTTCTTCTTTAGAAATATTCAAGGTATCGGTTTATAATTATTTATTTATTTTAGTTTTCAATGCACACCAATATATAAAAGCATTATTTTGACACAATCACCAAAATAACAATAATACTTAAAGGCATCTGTATTATTGTACACCTATTAGTGTGTAACATAGTAGATTCTAAGATCTTGTATAATGACCTTGAACCCGATTTTTTACGTGTAATTTCCATACCAAATGCACATAACAGAAAAAGATAGACAATTAATATATAGCGTATTGAATATAGAATTATGCCTATGGCAATGTCCAAACTCCAGTATGTTATTGCAACGGGATGCATATACAAACAAATTTTACAATTAATATCCATTTTAAATGCTTGTGATTACAAAATTAACATATTTGCATATCAATAATCAAACATGAACTTAATTATCTATGTAAATCGCGCGAAATTGCTTACCAATAAAATAATAAATAATAGTTTAAATTTCCAATTAATATTATAATTAATTTTCAATAGAAGCGGTTAACTTAAAATCGTTTTAATAATTAGCTAGCAACCGTTACACCCTGAGACCGTACACAGACGCATCGATGAAAAGGCCGTCTAGTCTAGTAATTACAAATTTAGATGGATAATATACCAGATTCTATTCGCACATTGATTGAAAACGAATAATTGCACACAATGATGTATTCACTATACATTGAAGAACTCAGCTGGGCCTGGGTCTCAAAGAAAGAAAGAAAAAAAGATATAAATTATAGGAACCAATATTAATTGATTCTTTTGTCAATTGTAATTTATTTGGCTGCTAAATTCTTTCATCATATCTAAGCATATTAATTCTATTTTCATTACGAACTTAAACGAACATTTTTACAATAGAAGTCAATCGGAGGAAGATTCTAAGGGCGCCATTATTTTCATTTCGACGTGTTCTAGTGTGAAAAGGGTTACTTTTATCGCCAATGTTACATTTTATGTCCCTTATACGTCCGTAGAAATACTAGCAGAGGGTGTGTATCTCTGATGTCAGCCAGGCCGCTATGATCTGTAACAGATGGCCTTAGTGACGTCAGCAGAGTTAGAATTGAGAAAACTTGTTTTTAAGAGAAAGGGATTGTCCATTACACCAGATGGTCGCATCAGAACATTTGCACTTGCATTAATGAGGATATAAAATCTCCGGAATATTCAGCAATTTGAGCTATGAAACTATAAAACTATAGGTTTCAGTTTGCTCTATTTAGTATACATTTCTGCGTCTCTATAGATTTGAGAATTTTAAAATATAAGATTCGGTAATTTCAAATATATTTGCAGTCATTCGACATCCTTAGATGGACATGGCGCGTAAACCTATAGCGATCGTGACTCGAATGCATATGCGTTGTATTTTTAAATTGTTTTCCAATTTTGCACTAATATCTTATTTTCTATATCGATTCTTTACTTGTTTTGGGTTAACTCATCAAAAAGTTGTTCGTGAACGAATTTATGTTTGGACCCAAAGTAAAAAGAAAAGAAATTTCCAAGATAATTGTCAAGGGTTTCTTCTTGGTAATAATAAGACGCACACAAGGACGTAAACGAGGTATTGAAAACCGAAAAGGAGTTTTGAATTGACGAGAAGTTCCCGATGATGCCGTAAGACGGGCAGCAACCATCCAAGGCATCTCGTAAAATTTTACAGCTTTCCAAGTGACGCAGAACAATTCTCTAACCGAAAACCAACAAGAATCCAGCACCAGAAAAAGTCCAACATAACCTGATCGTCTGTAAGGTATTGCATTACAGCGATGCAGCATAGAAAAGGTATACACACTGACAAGAATCCGAGTAGAAGAAAAAATCCAATAGCATAACTGTAAACCGATGAAAGCCATGTACCCCCGATTTGCGTTCAACTATTTGAAAATATTCACAACCGACTGGGAAATGTCGAATGTGCTTTGTCAATCGGCTCTGGCTTACGCAAAAGAAACAGACAGACCTTGTTCACAAGGTGCGCTACAGTAGGTAAAAGAGATGAAAACAACAAATGGCTCAGCAGTGTGGATCTCGTTTGAATCGCTAACGAACACTATTGCGCTGGGTGAGGTATTTCATTTGCTCTGATGCTGTATGGTGGGATCAGGTACCCAACAGCGCGAGCTGTACAGCAGGATTATTTGGTGGCAATCCGATTTGGCAGGAAAACGTTAACGAGAGATCTGAGACGGTCGCATCAGGAATGAGACAGAGCTCTAAAACGACGTAGGCAGTTGCCTGTTTATCATCTCGCATGCCTTTAGTGTGTGAATTGTTTTATTTCGCAAATGTGGATATTGAACATGGAGAGATGATTTTCATATATGAGAAAATTTATTATTAAGCTTCAAAACTATTTCTAATTATTAACAATTGATTCAACAGTTATTTGAAATGATCTTTTTCAAAACTAATCATGGCTTTATGTGTGCCCAGTGACTGAGTAAATAAATGTTTGAATATGGTTTGTGTGTATGTTGCTAAGTCTATGTATGTGTTTAGACCTTTAAAATGAGTACACTTATTATATGTAGTGAGCGGCATATGCATGCTACATTATACCGTATCGACGCCAGGTGATGCGAATGTAGCATTGATCCAGTATAGTACCAGCTTTGGCCGCAACACGGCGTGGCGTATCTCGACGTAACTCTCGCTCGTTACGTACCCAACCCTCTCTGGCGTAGCTGTTTGCCGTTTAGTCTGACGTCATCCACCGGAGCACAGGGACGCCGACCGACGAGATATATATATGTAGAGTCGTTCGTCGCGCGTGCGTTGCCAAGGGATGAGTGATATGTGTCTATATACACCGCTCGCGCATCACAACTCTGCTCCTTACTCGAGTCGCGTAAGGACGACTCGTTTTTAAAATAGATCCGCAGTGTAAATATTTCTTTTCTGTTCGTTTGCGTTACGTGCGCCCGCCACCACGCGTCAAATTCAAAATTCATCAAACATTCAACTTTTTTTTCATCAAATATTCTGTGTTGTGACGCATGCAAGGGAACATATTTTAGCGAATGTATTTTCGTTCCTAAATTACAAAATTGATCATTTGCAAAAATCATCAAGTGTTGAACATTTTCTATGATTCATTTCCAACTAAAAAATTCCGTGTGACATGTAGTCTTCGTTAAAAGTGTAGAAATTTGTCATTTTCAAAAATCTTCTAATAATAGCTATAGATTTATAAAAATGTGCATAGGATTTTCTTCCATCTGTGTCGCGATCACTCCATGTATAATGGTGAATTTATTTTTGTTTCTCGTACACAAGAATTAATACAACAACAACAACAAAGTGATAGCTAAAATTTCTAAGAGTTGACTTATAATTCGTCTCAAACTGTGATAGTACTGGAAAAGACTCACTCGAGGACTCACTGTTCTGTTAATTAAATCAAATATATTGTTAATGCCTTATGTCGAAACGGCTTAAATAGCGTTATTTGTTGAGTGTGTTAGTGTGAAATAATACGCAGTGCCTTTTTTATATGCTGTTCATAAAACACCAAAACTGCAAAACATTTTAAAGCAAAGAGAAGAAAAAAACAGAGTTATATATTGTATTTCATGAAATTCGCGATATTTTTGTGCGCTATAAATATCATTTCTAATGAATCAAAAACAATTATACGGTTTTAAAAAGTGATTGTAAAATTAATCAAACTTTTGGTAAGAATAAATTTGTAAAAGAAGATTTCTGTCGAAATAGAAACTGATTGAGGAATCAACAACGTTTTTGAAAAGAACAGTAAGAAATATTGGAAAGCTTATAAAGTTTTGATAAAATAATCCAATTTGTGAATAAATATTTGATGACCCTATTAAAATTGAAAGTGGAATAATATATTACTCATTTATCAATCTCCAGAATAAAACAAAAACAATAAATTAAAAAAAAAACATTTGTTCTTTGATACCGATTCTCGTTGGTGAGCATGGAATAAATGTTTGAAGACAAATCCCCAAAGTCTCCAAAAACACCGAAAAAGATGGTCGAGTCGAACTCAAGCTGTTCGAAAAAATGCAGCCGACACAGCGTATGCAGCGGCGCGCCATCCTCCAGTTCAACCCCGCAAGATAAGGCCAACCTCATGTCGCGTCGGCGGCGGCACAAAACCGTACATTTTGGTGATAATCTACTACTGCAAGTGTGCACCAATGCGAATATATCATCGCAGTTGACCTCGAAGATGGAACCGAACGTGCAGCAGTTGTTCAGCTTTATCGAGACAGTGCTAAGCGCCTGGGTGGCAGAAGAGGGGCTTACCTCTCAAGGCGAAGTGTCCGAAACAGACGAGAAGGGTTTGGCGAAGAAACGCTACAAGAAACATTGCGCACGGGTCAAAAGACTTGACATACGGCGGCTTGTGGCGGAAGTCACCAAATTGAACGGGACCAGATTGTTAGGTAGTTTGCGATATAGGCACTTCCACTGGAAGGGCACGCCGGAAGAGTGTAATGAGCTATTTTTGCGAAAGGTAGTTACTTGTTTTTGTCAATTTTTAATATAAAATTATAATTTGCATCGAAATCGGTTCTTTCACTATAAAATTGGAGGAAATTGAAATGTCGTACGTTGAGGCTTTTAACAAGTAGAACATTCCACGAATATTTCATATTTTTAAGTATGATTACTACTATATCCACATAAGTTAGTATCTGAAAATACCTTTGCTCCTCTCTACTTTTACTTCGGTTATTTATACATTCGTGATATGTCTTTGGTTCTGGCCAAGTGAAAATATAATATTTGAACTTTCAAAATTATAAAATATAAATCCGTGGTCAAAATTTGCATATATCGATAGCGTGTATTTGAAATGGAATCAATATTAATAACAATGCAATCAATCGGATTCAAAGTAAATTATATATATATATATATATATATATATATATATATATATATATATATATATATATATATATATATATATATATATTTCATTTTAAACATAACAGACAAATGAATAGAATCATAATTCCTTCGTCAATAATGCCGTTTCATAAATTTAACACCGTGACGTGCAATGTAAGCATAAATGAAAACAAAATTTATTAAATTAAGAACGTGGTAATAGTTGAATAATTTTGCACATTAATTACAAATTGCCAGCTAGATTTAGTTCAGTTTTTCATGCGAGTCCACAAAAAGTAGTTAGCAGTTCAGAAAAGTACGATATTGATTGCAAAAGTTTCGTAATTGTTCCTAGTTTTGTGCTGAGAACTACGAAGCATGAAATTTTCTTAAAATGCTAACATCATCGGTTATTTTTTGCCTCCAGTCAGCAAGAACAAAAATCTCAAAGATGAAATGTCAGAATGTAAATCGCTGTACTGCAGATTTACTTATTTTTTGCAGTGTGTCATATTGTGTTCTATCTCGCAATTAAAATAAAAAATAAAAGCTCATAATATAAAATTATATTTCTTGCTAATTTTTAATCAGTAGCGTAAGATGGAATGTTAAAATAAAAATAATAAAACACTATCCTTTCTCATGAAGTGGAAATTAAAAAAATCGCTACCGCTATTTAAGGATCTTCACCAGAAACCTGGCTAAAAAAATCTATTTCCTCTAATAGCGTCTTTTCTGCAAGATAGATTGCCGTACACGCTTCGGTTTGTAGATTTTCGTTGTTCCTCCACTCGTGACTTACGGATTCTGGTTAGAATTACAAATTGCACGAACGTTTCTTCTTCTTCGTTTTGATGCGATGGATTGCATGTTCCCGCCGGCGGGAAACAGACACCACGATCGTGACCGAATTGTATCGACCATTTCCGATTGACAGAGAACGTAGTTGCACATATATGCCCCGCAGTGTTAGGCCAAACGGTTTAAAATGGCACAGGATAAAAAGAGAGATATTACCGCAAGTATTATCATCAATTTACCAAAAGATTGCGGACGGAGTTTATCGACGTAAACTTGCTACGTGGCGTGGCCTTTCCATATTAGTCATAAAGAAGCAATTTTTTCATAAAATTTATATCATAAAAAAATAATTTAAAAGAGGGTTTTACTTTAGAACAAACATAAATCTATGATTAATTATTTTTTAAATTGACTTAAAAATTATATCCGTTATATATGAGATCATATAATATTGTATGAATCAAATGTTCTGGTTGAATTAAATAGAAAATCAATAAAATGTATTTAATTATAGTGATTACGATAAAAAGTTTATCGCGATATTAAAAGCTGTCGATTCCATCTATATTTCCATTTTATACGTCGTATTTGTGTATTGGTAATTACATTTAGAATTGGTTATTCATCAATACATTGAGGCAATCTCGATTTAAACTAATGAATAATCGCATCCAAAGGGTAAATTTCCATTATATATTATATTGAATCCCTAATACTATACATTATAATACTGTTATATCAATAATATAAAAAAGTTCTTACGCCACGATTTATATAGCTTTATTGAAATTTGATTTAATGCAATCCTTGGAAAAAATAGTAAAGCTAAGTAAAATAGGAAATGATTGAAAATTATAATCTGCTACCTCATTTATGCAACAGCCTATCCCTAACATGAAGTTTGCTGCAAGTTACGAGCGTCTCTAAAGTTTGTAAGCTAAGCTTTAGTCGACTAAACGTTATAAGCTCTAATAAATAATATCATTACACAACCTAAAAGCATACGTTTATTGAATTATCAAATATGAGTCATTTTATTTAAAAATATCCTCCACAACTTCATTGCCAAAGTAGCTTGAAGAGTATAGCTCTTAAATATGAAAATGTAAGACTATAATACATATATTAATGGCAACTGGAATAATTTTTAATTTATCGAAGTATTTTACTTAGTTTTCAAATTCTATCCGCAATTGTTGTACTGATATAATTAATAAATGAAAATCATTAGTAGCATAGCCATTGGACTATGACGGTTTCATGTTTGATATTATCACTGTTCAATGCAATGTATATGTTGTGTCAATCCGGTTTTCGTCAACGTTGTAATGTTGTATCAGAGTACAGCTACCCCTAGGCTAGAGTGCAGATATCCGATATCGTAACTGTCAGCTATACACCATACATACGTGTGTGATGCTGGTTGCATACACGTTCCCGGAAGCTTCATGTAAATATATACCGACTATAAACAACCCTTTTCCCCGTAACTCAAAGGCATAATGTGCGCATAATATATTATATATATATATATATATATATATATATATATATATATATATATATATATTTACGTGTTCGTATGTGTGTATATGTGTGCTTTTAGCTACTACATTAAAAGATATTACAAGTTTTGTTTGCACTCACATTACAATCAATATTTACCCAGCACGCTATCGTTATAGAAATTGTAGATTTAACTTTGACAGTTCACAAACGAGTCTACTGAACAAGAAAAGGACATTAGGATAATTTTAAGACATTTTTTTACCATTACTGAAGACATTAATAATTTATGCAATCTAACATAAAAAGAACGATAATTGCTGTGCTTTATAAAATAAATATCTCGTTGACAATTTTACAGAATTTCTATATAGAGATAAAAACTTTCGATTTGCACCTAATAGATACAATGAAATCGTTACTAAACGCAGATACAAGTTTAGCAAAAAATAAAATAAAAATCCAAGCTCCAAATAAAGATATTGCATTTTATGCTTCGAGGGGTTTAATCCAAATTTGATGTGAATTTGATAAGATCAAGTTCAACGTATTGACAATTCACATCGTCAATAAAAAAACTCTACTTACGAGTGTGACGTGGATAAAAACTTTATGTAATTTAAAATCATTTTCACTGTGTAAGCGAAGTAGCAAGAGACTCGACGTGGGTTTTCAAACAAACCAAACATTTATTTAAAATCATTCTCATCTAGACAGCTTTAGCTCTACAGTCGCAAACAATGAAAGAATCTACACACAGAAAGAGAGATCTGGTCGTCACGTAATTTTCTTTCTATATTTCTGACAGCAATGTCAATATTTGACAGCGCGCAATGCGTACTTTTCAAGTACACAGTTAAACTGTGATGGTTGCGTTAAATGCGCAGAGTTCTATAGCTGTAGCTGGAGGGTTGATACAGACAGACTGCAATCATAGACGCACATAAATAATTCCGTTTTAAATTATTTATTATGTAGATCTATTTCTAGTTATATGGATGAGATTGGTTACAGTATTTAAAAGATTATTGTTTTTAAAGAAATTATATTTAAATTCGCTCGATCACTAACAATGAATTAACGTTAACAAAGTCTCGTAATTTTTCTTACTGTCAACCTTCCGATGAATTTATGCGCAAGTCACTGCTGTCAAAGTGGAGAAACTTGCGAAAGGGTATGCGAGAGTAACCTACGTCAAATATGACAGGCCATCGCCGACAGCCACTTGGGGAAATTGGTTTTTTCGTTGTTGCAGTTAGTAAAGATGAAGCAGACATCCCTTTAAAATGTAAATCGAATGCATTTAATATGAATGTGGCAATATTCGCATGTCCTTCTCCATATTTCTCGTAACAGTGCGCAACTTCGAAACTCTCGATGCGTACATATTCGCTTTTCTATTTATATACCTATACATATATAGATACAAATTTAAATAGAATCTTGTTACATCTGCGCGACCGTTCGCATATTATATTTTTTATGTCGCTCCTTTTTTTTGCTGTTTTGTAGTAAATTTTTATTTATTTTTTTTGATCCTGCTGGTTGTATATGAGTTTTATGAAACAAAACAAAAATATTGAGTTTATTTCAATATTGTATTTGGTTAGACTGAATTGAAAGAGATTTATTTAGATAAATATTGACTACTGTGAGTTCATTTCACAACTATTCATAGTTTTATTATTTAAATATTTATAACTCAACCATGTCAAACCATAATTAAGATACCAAATATATATTATTCATAAAAACGTTTTAAATTACCAATGCGTAAATACAACCTAAACAGATTTATTTATTTGCATATATTAAAACGTGTTTCGTTCATTTTTCAAATCAGTGGAAGATGGAATAAAAAAAAAAAACGAAAATTCTTTGGCGAGTAACGAAAAACTTCATGAAACTTTTTCTTAGCAAATCCACAGAACAGAAGCTTAGTCTTATGAATATTGCAAGTAGAATATCTCTTCTCTGTCTTTCTTTCTATTAATATATATGTATACGTCTTTCGAATAAATTAAGGATTAAAAAAGCTTACTAAATAAGGAATTGCTGAACCATGAGATTTTCAATATCCCTTATAAATATTAATATTACACTCATTCTCTGTGTATATGATCTGTTGGTTTACGTCACTAGATGACGTCACGGTACACTGATATACAAAATAATACTGAATAAATTAAAATAAAGTTCCATTATTATACACCCACAGTGAATAGTTTATAAAGTTTCGGTAGAAAGTAATTTAGAGATCAGAAGTAGATGTAGCTGGAGTATTTTCAGACAGTAAAAAATATTCCATAGAAATTAAAATTAAATTAAGTAAATATAAAACGAAATAAAATATTTCTTAACAAGTTTTTCTTTTCACGCTTTCGTCAAAATTATAATTAAAACACTTCACTTTTCACCAAAAAGAACATTTCGAACTTTTCCGCATATAATATGTTATTTGACAAGCAAATAAAAGTAAATTAAAAATAATCTTCCAAAATCATGTTAAAAACTTACAATATAATAAATTCAAGAGAATGTATTTCTCGTCGCAGCATAAAATCAGCCTGTAAGGATTTTCGTCTGAAGGGTAGAGGGAAGTTCTCTTTGTTTAAGAGCTTCAGTATCTTTTTGAACGTACAAAGACACTTGGTTTAAGAGACCACTTCAAAAGTGACTGCGGGATTTTTATGTTTGAAGAAATAAATTTTCTGAACAAGTTTTCAACCTGTAGCATCATATACGAACTATGTCACTTTTGACTTAGTTTATTCGCTGGCGTGCTTTCGTTTACCGGTGCTTTCACTCTAGAACACTGTTCTTGTGTTTATTTAATACAGCAGTATAATTTAAGGGATGCTGTTGCTAATTTTCTAGTTGTGATTTCGACTAATGGATGTTAAGTCAGTTCTTTAAATAACTTTTATAAATTGCATTTCTAAGATGTCATTTACCACAATTGCAGTTACATCATTAATTTTTGTCAAACTATTTCGTTAAAATTTATTCTATAGATAAAACTTCCTATAGAAGTCATATAAATGATATTTTGCGAGTATTGCTGATGTGATTTTAAATCCAATATAAATTATGCACAATGTTGTTTATGAAAATTGAATACGACCAAAATTAATCAAATCCTTTAATAAATAATTCATACAGCTAATGCATACGTAAAAACGATAACTAACTTCGAGAAAACATAAAACACACCTGGCGTGTAACCAGCTGTATGTAAGCGTCATTTGCGTCTAAAATAAGTACAACAAAAAGTGTATACCTGCACACTAAATAATAACGAATACGTAATGAAATACGTCACAAGATGGCAAACAAACAATATGAACCGTCTGCTACGTAAATCATAGACCAATAATTTCACAGAAACGTATGTGAATTACCATAAATACACCTCCACCACCAGCACGCTGTTTTACTCTGATAAATGACGTCATATAAATCGTTCTCGGCGGTTTTAAAAGTTTTCGAGGTGCGTATAGTATATTTAAACGTATGTGGAAAACGATAAATTTAGATAAGGTCTATGGGAACACATCGTATTTCTTGTCCGAGACATTGTAATCAATGTCCTAGTTGGAGGTTTTATATTTATTATATCATCGTTAGTTTATTGGGAAAAAAACGCGAAATAAATTGAATCTACTCGTAAATAAGAGGTGTTAAAAATGCATGGGGGATTTCGCGAACGTTTCCAAGGTTTATTTGCTAAGTCTACAGCAAACGTTAAAGTAATTTCTACTAAAATATTTATTGCTCAATAGAACAATGCAATTGTAATCGTTTGTTAATGGTTAAATAAACTTTATTAGGAGTACTTTTTTTACCTTTATGTGATTTTAATTACAAAATAAATGTGTACCAACAAAACAAATATATATACAAACAGTAAAGCATTTCATAAAAATATAATAAAAAAAAGTTTTACACGAATATACAAAATACAGCATTCACACCGAAGTATCCAATATCAAAAATATTAAGGGTATGAAACGCGAGCCATCGCCGACATCTGTCGTCCTCTTAAGGATAAAATATAAATCGAAAACATTTGTATATACATATATAAGATCGTTTGGTTGATATTTGTCTCATTTTGCACCATCATATTTCACACAAATACACGCCGCCCGCTTATTGGTATGTTTGAAGATACTCATAAACTAAACATGATGTTTTCTGCTATTCCAGATATCGGATGATGATCGCATGTCACTTACGACAGCCGTGTCCGATGATGACGATGGCGAGAGCGTGATGAATTCACCGTATAAGGCGAAAACAACTGGAACAGCTGCAGCCTCGTTCAATTGTACCGGCGCCGTACGAAAAGCAGGGTGAGTTATAATTTAGATCATTAGTAGTAAGAAAAGCCACTTGGTAGATCCAAAAGAGAAAGATGGGGAATTTTGAGAAACTGAAGAGTACATTTGATCTTATGAGGAACAAAATTAGATTCTGTATATGTTTTCATAGTGTGTCAAAGTTCCTTTGAAAGACTTTGAAATAAAATGAACTCAATTTACTAGTGTCACAGACTCACAGTTGATGTATTGTACTTTTGATTAGATCAACACAAACGTATTCACCTTTACCCTATTGTTGATCAAATGGACATTGTAACCCGGGTCACCATTGATCTGCTTCAATACTAAATTGATCAGAGTGATTCCTATAAAAGAAAACGGATTGCTTTGACAAGAGTGATGCTATTTTAGTATTAGTTTTCCACAACCAAAGAAAATGCTTCGAAAAATGAAATGTTTCTGGAGTAATTCTGTTTATTTATTTAATTAATTCTGAAATATTCAAAACAATTACTTTGGACATTTAATTAATCTTGTGCTTTATTCGTTAATTAAAATCTACCTTAGAAAATAAATGGAGTTATGAATCCTTTATAGAATAGTATCTTATTATATGGCATATCAACTTTAATTAATTAATGTACTATAGCGAAGTTAGTAAGAAACACGTCATCTTGAATAAAAATAATTTTTAACGCAGTTTGATTAATGATAAGGTGCTGTCGATAAATAATTTGATACAGTTTACTGAGTAATGAACTGTTCTGAATAATCGATAAAATGCTGAAATTTGTAAGCAATCAGGCACTCTATCACGCATGCAATCACAATGAAAATTATTTTGTTTGATGTTATATTGGTAAAATACAATATTTAGATGCCCAAAACCATAAAAAAACTCGACAAAAATTATTCTTTTTATATTTGATGAGAGCGCCTCCAGCGATTGTAACAAAAGTCAAACTACATGAAAACGACCTTAACAAACGGAACACCAGTGTAATTTAAATGGTAATTCACAATAAATGTGTGTAGTGCTCAGTTGGCTAAACACAGGAACCAGCAAGCTATTTAACATTGTTTTCAGTTGTAATGGTCGTACTGTAAATCGTTATTTGTTTAATTCGTTAAATATTACAAATCCATACTTTTTTTGGAAACTCTCATAAAATATACTCATAAAACTACGAAAGAACCGAAAATTAAATCAACGAATGAACTGTGTAACAAGATAATGCCGTTTAAGCTTCTGGCGCGTAATTTGATATAGATACAGTCAAATTTGTGTCCTATCGCGATAGCAATATGGTCTCCGGATGAAAATATATACCTATATATAAGATTACCTTAATCTATTTCTCATATAATATACTTTAGTTCAAATCCAGCGAAGATAACACCGAAGTACGCGACGCTGTCATATGTTAGGTTAATTTGATATTGATAACGGTACTCCTATGTACATTTAATGATCTAAAAGTTTTAATTACCTACCAGAATTACCTTTGTCCTCAAGCAAATTAAAGGCTTTATAACATTATGTTCCCAATTGTAAAAATAAATGTAAATTTAATTTTCTAAATACTAGAAGTTACTTTACCAAGCATACCTTATTTTCAAATTATATAGGTACACTGTAAAAATTTATACTTTAGGTTGATATAATTTTATTATTTATTTCTTGCAAATAATTTTATTCTTACTTAAAAAAAAACAAATTTTCTTGCTGTTCAATTGAAATCAACAAGTTTGACAAACACAATTCACATGTTTTTATCTTGCACAACTAAATGGAAGTGCTACTCAAATTACACTCTTCCACTACGCAATAACAGAAAATGTAAATTACTCTAAAAATGAAAATGAAAGAAAGTGGCAAATACGAACATTCTTTCTATTATGAAAAATATATAACAAAAGACGCCAAATATTTTTAACGTAAAATAAACTGATTCGTAAAAAAATTTATGTGTGTTTTTGATTGTATATCTGACCTGGTTACACTGAATTCGAATGAATCATTTGTTTCTTTTTTTCATTTCAAATTCTCTAAAACAAGATTTACCTTATGATATGTATACGTTTTATTTTTTAGAGTACGTTTGGACAGTTTTATTATAGACCTTTTCTATCGTACAGCATGGTTGCTTGATTTAATCTTTATAATCCATATACAAATATACGTGAGCATTTTACTAATACGCCAAGGAAATGTTTATTTTGTCGATCAATATATTTCAATTATTAAAATATTTTCTTATGTTCTCTGTCGATGACAAAACAAATTTTATCATTCAATTCATAATACAAACATTTGGATAATATCAAATGCTTTACTTTGATTAGTTTTCTATTCATTACTTTGTAAATTTAAATTGAGTAGTGTAAAACGAATTCGAAAAATTTAATGAATATTTTTAACAAAAAAAAATCTAAAACATAAAGTCATTTTCATGGTTTGATGCTTTATACTTTTTTTAAAGCAGATGTCATGCTTTTAATGAAAAAAAAATTATTAATTTATATATAATATTCTTCCATATATTTTTATCATCTATTTCATTCTCTCGATTGTGAATCGTCAATTAATTAAAATAAATGAACATAATCAGACTATGCGGAAACCAAGCTAATGAAATGATTAATCTTCTAAAATTATAAAATATCATTTCTTGACGCTAAAGCTCTGTCAAGGGCATAATATTAATTATCAATTAAAATTTTCAGTTATTTGTGACTCGAAATTAGATTTTAATTAACTTAAAAGTATTGTAGAATAGTTTTTGAAAAACAATTCATTAAAATATATTTTATATACATATTTAACTAACAGGGATACAATTTTATGTACATTATTTGTGCCTATTGTACCCTGTATTATGGTTATGCACACTGTGGTTTACTAGGATGGTTAACAGGGTTGATTTAAGGTTCTTCCTTGCAAAAAGGCACCATTTGTTATGTACACATCATTACTGATTCATATACATATAAAATGACCACATCGGCAAATTATAATTAATTAATTTTTAATTAAACTAGACATAAATTCTGCTTTACATTTATATTTTATAATATACCAATATACCATGTGTACATAATTAAAAAATATAAGTTTCAAACTTATACAGCTATATTTGTCACTTTGAAGCACAATAAAAATGTTCGTCATTGCATCCTGTGCTTTATATGGAAAAAAATCATATCACCGTTAATATACGTTCCGTAATTACATACTGCTATGCATGCTAATAAATATGGTGTATACCGATGTTCAAAATAGATCTCTGGAAATTGCGCGTCTCCGGAAATAATATAACAGTTATTACACCTACTTCATCTCGTTTTCATGTTAGACAATATATTGCAAACTAAATTTAAAATGACAGAAGATTGCTTATCCTTTTGAAGAATACGTCGATATCAATTTATTTTAGAAATACTGCTAGTAGGTATGGCAATAGAATATTCTCTGAGGGTAGTTAAAAGAAAATTTAATTAAAAAATCGTATTTTAAAATGTATTTTCTTTCGTTGGATGTGCAATTCCTAAATTGCTTGTTGGAATAGGATAAGCATACTGACATAATCTCAAATATCAATCAAAATTATTAATGCTCCAATCGACAAACGTAGTGCATAGTGCCGTTCCAATTGAATTGAAACAGAGCATATGTCGGATACCACATAGCGCTGTGATGTTTTTGGAACGAATTAGTCGATATTGGATACGTTAATCCAAGCTATTCACAGTATTTCAATAAATTAAGTTTGATTTAATTTATTTAATTGAATTATAACATAGTCAAATTGTATATGCTACTTTTCAATAATCCCACCAATTATAACTTTATTTTGTTTTCTTATTTTATAAAAACATCTGCAATGTATTGCACTGGACGTATTAGGTATATTTTGTTTAG